>PVJH01049452.1:0-10323 GCA_004026705.1 Nesogale talazaci | reverse complement strand
AACAAAAACATATTGTTGAGAATTAGGGGGTTCAGAGCAGAGACCCAAAGCCTATCTGTAAACAGTTGGACATCCCTTCACAGAAGGGTCACAAGGAAAGGATGAGTTAGTTGGGAGTTAGTTTCAGAGACGATTAATCACGGACAAGACAAGATGGCACTGTTTAAGGAGCTAGAGAAGCCATACATGGCTTTGCTCTGATGGAGCCAAACCTCTGAACCTGGAGAGGCCATGTGTAAATGCCTGCCAGCTATGAGCTGCTTCTGCCACCACTGGATGCTGGTGATGGACCCTGAGCCCTGGAAGTGAGAAGCCATGGGGAGACCCCTGCCAGCTCCGGGATTCTGCACCCACTGACCTGTGACTTCATGAGTCGGAAGGAGACATAGACTGGTATCAGGCATATGGGCTAATATCGGACTTATGACTTTAAACTGGACTGGGTTGGGATGCTTTCTCAGTGTTCCATTCCTTTTGTATATAAACCCTTTCCTTATATCTATATGCGTGTCTATGAAATTTGTCCCTCTAGCCTACCCGGACTAACACAAGCTGTAAGAGTCCCAGTAAAAATGATTCAAACCTCTCTCCCCCCCCCCCCAGTATAATGAGTATTAGGGAATTAATAAATATTATAAGCATTAAAAAAAGCTAGAGATCAGTGTGTCCAGTTTGAGCAATAGTTTTGGGGTAGATAAGTAGGTGTTACATATCCAATATACTATCCACACATTAACATGAATAATTGAAGTTATTTCACAGCAACATATTTTCAATATATATTCACGTATTCCACATATCCAGATTTACCATCTTTGGACAGAAAATATGCAGGATTTTTTTTTAAAGCACAAGCAACTAAGTGGTCAAAGTCAACTTTCAAAAGCTAAGAGTGAACATAAATGCTATTTAGAAAGCATTTACATTGTACTGAATTATAATTAACCTAGAGATGATTTTAAATATACGGGAGGAAGTGATTAGGCAATTTGCACACAATGCCTTTTCATATAAGCCTACCTTGGAAAATATTGGCACCCTTGTGGATCCTGGAACCAGTCCCAGGGATGAGTGCTCTATGAGTAAGTGGGACACGACTTATTTAGAATATGCTGCATCGTAAGAAATAGAAGTGAGTTCTTGCTCCTTTAAAATACTTGCCGTTCTTTTGCACATTTTACAAATTCACTCTGCCTTTACTCTTGAAGGAAACTATAACAAATATTAAAAGGGACTGAGCACCGGTGGCGTTAAGTGGTTGAGTGCAGGACTGCGGCCCATGGGCTTGGCAGTTCAAATCCAGCGGCAGCTCTCAGGAGCAGCACTGGGTAGTGCCCATGACCACCAGAGGCAGTGATGCCCCCCCCCCCCCAAATATTAAAAGTCTGCATTTCAAAACTTCATTAATCTGTATGAGAAAACCTTTAAGAAAGGAAAGTATTGGGCTGCACCCCAGTGGCGTAGTGGCTGTGCGGGGACTGTGGCCCACTGGCATGGAGGTTCAATTCCCGCTCACGGGAAAGTATCTTGCACAGGAAAACCTATGGAATTAGACAGGAGTATGCATTGCCAATAGTTTCTCCAGGGGAATAAAAAGGTGGTCTACGAACTTCAACTGGTCAGTCTGTGATCCTCAAAGAGGTCCAGATGCGGGTTTTGTTCATCTCAATGATTACTGATTAGATGTTATCCAGAACAAAATGAGGAGCTCTTGCCTCTTGAAGGTCAGGTACTAGAACAGTTACATTTTCCATCCTCAGGAAAAAAAAAAAACTAGCTAAACTTTACTAAAGAAACTGCCTAATAGTGGGTTTTGGCTACGTATTATTTAACAGCAACTTAGGGAAAAAAGCATTATGCTCTGGATGGATTAAAAAAAACCCCAAAGCTCATTGCTATCAGTCTGGTTCCGATTCCCAGGGACCCTACAGGACAAAGTGAAACTTCCTGAGAGAGTTTGAGGCTGCAGTCTCTACGGAAGCAGCCTGTGCAGTGCCTGGTTGGTTACGACTGCTGATCTTTTGGCTAGCCACTGAAAGCTTGCTTACTGGCCCACCAGGGCACCTTAAAACATGGTCGATGGATATTCATCTTGGTTAAAATTTCACCCAACATGGAAAACCCTTGGCGGGAGATGCTTATGGGGAATATCAAATAACTGACTTATAAATGAAAATTTCTGAGTGCCCCCTAAAGTAAAGTGGCATATTCTAAGCAAGACACCATTGATGAGGGGGCAGGGTAGGGGTGGGGATTCTTGATTAAAAATTTGGTCTATATGGAGCAAAAATATTTTTCTTAGAACACAAAAATAGTATTACAATATATTTATTTTAATTTTAAAATGCCGCGGGTCATTGCTATTGTTAAAAATCGGGACATCTGCACTTTCCCCTATAATGGGTATAGGTAAACATGATAGTCCTGGAGTGATATTCTGGCTTATGTCAACTTGGCTGGGGTAGGAATCTCCCATGATCTCTAACACAGTGTGACCAGCTCCAGAATGGGGTCCTCTATGAAGCAGCCAAACTGTTGTAAGAGCATAGAGTCATCTGTCACCTCTTTAATCTGGGTACAGCTCTGATACAATGGAAGCTGGTTCATTCAGGAGGTGGCCTTTTCTCAGCACAGACTGCCACTGTGAGGAAGAAGTTCACTTCTGCTGCAGCAGGATCCTGCATCTGGTACGTGGACTTGTTATATTGCCTCCAGACCCCAGGAGGCATTGGTGCCTTGCCAATCTGCTCTCCTTGGCTTCATGAGACTCTGCCTCTACTGGCCTGCGCTCCTCCTACCCCATCTTCCTGCTTGCAGCTGCAGGGATCAGTAGAAGCCACCAGCTTATATCTGATCCATTGACATGAACTTGACTGGACATACCCACTTCTATTATGGTGTCGGCCATTGCTTAATCTGCCTTGCATTCTAGATACATACAAGTGTCACTGGTTGTGCTTCTCTGCAGAACCCCGCCTAACATCCTGAGGAGTAACAGGACCCAGATGTGGACTGCACTACCCCAGATGAAATACAGGTGGTTTGCACTTTAAAGCAAATTGCGTGACTTAAAATGGGGAAAGATGTGCATCAGCGTGGCACCGACTTATTCAACTAGAGGAAATAATTAGAGAAGCTGGGTGCTATGAAGACTCTAGTGTCAGGATTGGAGGAAGGCTTATTAACAACCTACAATATGCTGATGACACAACCTTGCTTGCTAAGGACCAGAAGCATTTGTGGATGAAAGTCAAAGATTGCAGCCTTTTGTATGGATTACAATTCAATGTAAAGAAAACCAACATAAAAAAATTAAACAGAAAAAAAATAAAAGAAAACCAACATCTTCACAACTGGCCTGCAGGTTAACGTGGTTAAGGGAGAAGATTGAAGATGTCCATGATGTCAACTTGCTTGTATCTACAATTACTGCGGATGGAACCAGAAGTCAAATGACACTGGGTAAATCTGCTAGGCAAGACCTCTTTTAAAGGGTTTAGGAGAAATGATGTGACTCTGAGAATGAATGTGTGCTTGACCCAAGTCATGGTATGATATAATTAAATGCCTCACCTGCATGCGAAAATTGGAATTGAATTAGGATGAGTGAAGAAGAACTGATGCATTTGAATTTTGGTACTGGTGAAAAACATTGAAATATCTTGGCCCAAGCAGCCTCGTCGGACGTAGAGCTAGAGTGCTCCTTAGAGGCAAGGGTGTGAGACTTCATCTTACATACTTTAGACATGCTGTCAGGAGCGACTAATCCCTGGAGAAGGAGGCTGTACTTTGTAAAGCAGAGAGGCAGTGAAAAAGAGCGAGGATCTCCACAAGAGGGACTGGCACGGTCGCTGCAAAAATGGGCTCAGAGATAACCACCACTGTGGGGATGCCGTAAGATCAGGCCGGCTTTCTTCTGTTACATAGAGGGCCACTTACAATGGGACTGACTGGAAGCACCTAACAACAACAAATGGCCAGCATCACCTATGGTTAATCTGTAGGTCTGGGCATGGCAGGTTGCACAATTGAAAAAAGGTCATGCAGCTCTTTACTTAAAAAAGCTGCAATGTTTGTGAGCTCCTGAAACAAACGAAACGGAGGCTAGGCTGAGCGTTTTCTAAGTAATTTTTGTTCTATTTTTCTTTTTGTGCTGAAGAAATGAGGGAGAGAGGTGGATATACTGTCCAGTCTAGATCCCTTAAAAACCTATCTCTTCTGCTACATTTGGGGAAAGCTGAAAGGCTGGTACTTCACTGAGACTGCTGTAGGCAATTAAGATTCAATTGCTTCCCTGCTGCTGGTTAATCAGGGTCACCTCTATACTTACAATGGATTCAAGACCAATTAATAGTTACTTTTTTTCAGGGACACAATTCAAAGCTTGTTCCAAAACTGAGTTGGTTCTTTCAAGGCTCGGTCAAGACCCACAAGCCTGTTCCTATTTGAAGGAAGAGAAATCATTTTATAGTTAAAAGAAACAACCACTTATCTGCATGGAGTTATCCTTTTTAATATGTAGAATATTGTGAGTGGCATGTGTGAACTAGATTACATTCTATATATGCTAATCTTAACAATGGGTCTGCAAAACTTGAAGCCTCCATTAATAATTTGACATGTTTTTGCATATCAGGAGGCAGGCAGTGAGTGCTGAACTTAGTAAAAAGGGGAGATTTCCTCTCACCAAGTTAAAACTAAGCAATTAAAACCATCTGTGCCTTCATTAGAAATATCACATGTCTGGTATTTGGATAAATCAAAATATGGATATTTAAAAATTGCCTCAAAGGCCTCAGCTTGGGCCTGGGGGGGTAGATGTAATAAGAATGGTCACTTACAACAAGGGGGACGTGTGCAGCCGATAGCTCTATATTTCAACCTGTGTGTCCCCAAATATCTCAGATGCTAAAAAGGGATGGGGGGAACACCCCGCCACCCCATGGTCCGAATACACAGTAACCTCATAGGAGGCAGACTAAATCTTGGGTGTCTGAAGCTGTAAATCCTCATGGAAGTCCACAACCTCAATCTTTGTCCCCCAGAGCAGCTGGGGGTTCAAACAGATGACCTTGCCATTACTAGTCCAATATGTAACCACTGCACCAGCTGGGCTCCCTTGACAGGAAAGGGGAAAACAGAAAGAAGAGAGGGACCTGCTGGCATTTGGGGCTGCTATCGACAGTGAGGATTACAGAAAGGGCCCCAAAGAAAGCTCCTGAGGCTATCCCATGTGAGAGAATATATTGAACCTGTGAAGAAAGTACCCGCTTTGATCTCTCTTGCTGTTTCTTCACGCTTCAACCATTTGTACAGTTGTCTGTTCCCTTATACTGCAGCCACCGGTAGCATAGTGGCTATGAGTTGGGTTGCCATGGAGACTGTCCACAGTTTGAAATCACCAGCTGCCCCTTGAGAGAAAGATGAGGCTTTCTATTTTCATAAAATCATTTTGCACATCCTCCCCCCTCCGCCAAGTGGGGGCAGTTTTACCCTGTCTTACAGAGTCACCGGGGGTTGGACTTGATGTACCTTGCACCACACCTCTAGGTCTGACCTTTCTGACAAGCGTCAATTCTTCTTCAGTCTTTCTTCTTCACTGTCCAACTTTCACATGTATCGCAGGCCATAGAAAATACAATGGCGTTGGCCAGGTGCACTGTAGTCTTCAAAGTGACATATATTTAAGTGGAACACACGCTCAGTTAGCTGGCTCTGCTGTAACAGAAATCATGAGAGTAGCTGGCTCTCACAGACGATTCTCTCAATGTCTAGGCAACTACCAGGCTGGAAGAAGGGCAGACTCTAGGAAAGGCATTCTCTCTCTTATGGCTCTGGGGAGAGGGTCTCTGTCCCTCATGGCATGGCACCTGTCTTCTCCCCTCTCTGCAGGCTCCATGTAGTCCTTTCATCTCAAAATGATTCATGTGGCTTCATTAACATAACAAATAAAATTAATTCCCTAATAAGATTATAATCAAAGGCATAGAGGTTGGTATTTACAACACCTACTTGGGGTGATACTTCGGGCTCTCTGCTTAGCTGGGTGCTTGAAAAGGCAGAGGTAGTATGTTGCGTGGCCCTGTACCTCTGAACACACAGCCCTCAGACACAGCTCAGAGGTCTTACAAGTCTTATACACTATAGGCATGACAGAGATTTGCTGATTGTGTTTTATTGAACAGCAGTGCTAACCATAAATTCCAAAAACATACTTTAAATGTTAACTTGATGTGAGATCAGATTCGGACCTCAAATTTTGAATTGAGACTAGGGCAGTATGAGGCAGAAAAAGTTAATGCGCTTTAAAAAATCAAAATAAAAAGTACACCATTTGCATTTATGACATTTTCAAGCACCAGTTTTAGCAGCTTCAAATTTCTCTGACTGGGAAAGGTAGATTTCAAGGTCTAAGTTTATTATAGAATTCAATGGCTGGCTTAAGCAATGTTTAAAAAGCCTTGGGAAAGAGAGCTTCATTGCCCACCAGAGAAAAGCACACTGCACATTAGATTTGGAATGATTTCTTTCTGACTCGTTCAACTGTATGTGAGAATGTCACCGAGGATATGGGGGCAGGACATTATGGCACAAATCCAGGACTTTGGTAGTAGAAAAATCATGAATCTGGAGAAAGGGACTCTGGTTCTGGACCTCACCCTGGCTCTTAATGAAAACTATTTAGGGAGATGGAAAAGGAAGAATTTGGAATTCAGAATTAAAGAATTAAATTACCATTTACCAATGGTAAAATCTTAGCTGTATTCCTTGCTCATTATGGGAATTCAGGTTAATTGCCAGAAACCTCTCACATTTTCATGTCTTCAATGGTAGAAAAATAATGACTACTTCTAAGAGTTGGCATAAGATAATAAAAATAACAGCTGAGAAGTTCTCAGCTCAGTACCTAGATATTTTTGTGTTGGGGAAATATTAGCTTCTTTTACTATTTCAGGAGTCCTGGGTAAGTGTTGGGCTTCTAACCTCGGGGTCAGACGTTCAAAACCATCATCTGCTCTGTGGGAGAATGACGGCGGTCTCAATTCCCATAAAGAATGAGGTGTTACAGTGAGAAACCCACAGAGGCAGTTCTACCCTGTCCTATGAGCCAGAACTGAGTCAATGACAGTTTTTAAAAATTATTTAATTATCTTATTGGGGTATGGTACGTCGCTTTTCACAATACATAGTACATATATTATTTTCTCATCTTACCCCCACTGTCCTTTCCCCTCTCCTCCTAGTCCTTATTACTTTATGTTGTTATTGTTTTGTCCTATCTTATACTGCCTGACATCTCTCCCTGCCCACTCATCCCAATGTCCGTCCTCTACATAGGAGGCAATCTGTAGATTCCCACAGTTGGCTTCCTCTCTCCTCCCCACCTTCCCTCCACCCATCTGTTAACTCCACTCTCACCACTGGCCCCGAGGGGTTCATCCACCCTGGGTTCCCTCTGTCTCCAGTTCTTGTCTCTGCCAGTGGACCTCCTCCAGTCCAGCTGGATTTGCAAGGGAGAGTTGAGACCATAATAGTTGGGGGGGAGGAAGACTTTAGGAACTAGAGGAAAGTTTATGCTCCATCGCTACCTCACTGCACCGTGACTGGCCCATCTCCTCCCCGTGACTCCCCTGTAAGGGGGCCTTGGGTCCCCACCCTGCTCTCCCCCTCATTCTTATTGGTTTGATTCTTGTTCATTGATGTTTGATATCTGCTGCCTTCGACCCCTTCGATCTCTTTGTGATCACACAGGTTGGTGTGCTTCCTCCACGTGGGCTTTGCTTCTTCTGCACTAGATGGCCACTTGTTCACCTTCACCTTTAAGATCCCAGCTACGTTATCATTTGGCTGCTGGGTGCCACCAGTTTTCTCCGCTCTGTCTGCCTCTGCACGCTTTTGTCCTCAGTGATCATGTCGCAGAGTGGGCACATAATGATATGATTTTTGTTCTTTGATGCCTGTTACCTGGTTCTTTCCACTCCTTATGGTCACACAGAATGACAGGTTTTGTTTTATTTTCTGTTCATAGTTTGTACTTGTGGGAAATCAGGATATTAGATTACTTCATTCCTAGATAAATCATAAGGCCCTAAAACACTATTATCCTTAGAGGTACAAATTGTACTGCAGATCTTTGGAAGTGTTTAAAAGCTACGGCATTCGGGTGAATGCTCATTTTTCCTTGTTATTTTTAATTTTCCTTCCTTTCCTCCCCTAGCTTGTTGACAAGGACACTTAATTCATTAATTTTGGGAAGCTCTTTTTTAATAATGTGTGCTGAGTCCTATAATGTATTTTGAGTTGGGTGACAGTTTACAGATATAAGCAGTGGTACAGTCAACATCTCAGACATTTTCATTTTAACCCATCCGTGGCAATCCCCTCAATGACTCACTTACCCCATGTCTTCGTTTCCTGTATCCCATTCCCACTTCTTCCTTAACTCTTCTTTAACCCAATCTGTCCTTGGGTAAATGCTGCCCTTTTGTCTTACATGGTTCATCTCTTTAGCACAGAGTTGAGCTCTGATCTAGACTTGTAGGTTACTAAGAGCGATAGTCTTGGATATACAACAAGGCTCCAAGTGACAGTAATTCAAACCTTGATTCTTCTTTCATGATCTTGAATATCGTTCCACATTTCTCTCCCACTCTAGGATCTTCTAAAGCGATCCAGTAGCAGCAGGACATTATCTAGATTTTCTGGATTTGTGAAGGCTACTTACATGACTCCCACAGTTTTATTATATTCAACTTTGATATGAGTTCAATTGAAAGTTCCTTTGCAGTTCTACTTAGAACAGCACTGTTCAACTTTCAAATATGTGAGACTGTTATTATCTTTCTGTTGCCTTGTACTTTTTAATTCCACGGTGCTCAGAGTTGAAAGTCAGCATGATTCTAACACTTCCAAATGTAGTGAGCCTTGCATTATGACCCACCATGTGAAAATAGGTTCTCTCAATTACAACTCTTTGTTAGGTGCCATTGAAGTAGCTCTGACTCATCTGTACAACAAAATGAAACACTGCCTGGGCCCGGGTCATTCTCACAATTGTCCTTTTTTGAGCCCATTGTTCCAGACACCATGTCAATCCATTTTGTTGAGGGTCTTTCTCTTTTCCATGGCCCCCTCTTCTTTATCATAAGTTCCTTTATCAAAGTGTCCTTCTCCAGGCACTGGTCTCTTCAGACATGTTCAAAGAATGTGAGATGAAGTCTGAAGTCTTCCCAACCTTCTGAGGAGCATTCTGGCTATACTTCTTCCAAGGCCGATGTTTGGGTTTTTTTTGACCCTCTATGGTACTTTCAATATTATTTGACAGCACCATAATTGAAACACACTGAATCATCTTTGGCTAGCCTTATTTAATGTCCAGTTTCCACATGCATATGAGACAGTTGAAAATTGAAAGGTGAGTCAGGCGCACCTTAGTCCTAAAAGTAACATCCTAGCTTTTCTTCAGTTTAAAAAGGTCATATGCGGATGATTCACTGAAGCAATGTGTCATCAGATCTCTTGACTGCTGCTTTCTTGAGCATTATTTTTGAATCGAAGCAAGACAAAATCCTGGACAACTTCAATCTTTTCTCCGTTTAGCATGATGTTCTGGTTGCGATGACTTGGGTCTTCTTGACATTAAATCCCAGCCCCTACTGAAAACCGCAGTGCTTGCTCTTCCTGAGGAAGCACTTCAAGTCTTCCTCACTTTTAGCAAGCAAGGTCGTGCCACCTGCATATCACAGATTGTTAATAAACCTCCCTCCAACCTTATGGTGTGTCCGTCTTCATATCCTCCACCTTCTCTGATTATTTGCTTAATATACAGATTGAATAAAGAATGGCTACAAGACACAACCCAAACACACACCATGCTTGATTTTAAATCATGCACTGATCCCTTGTTCTATTGGGCTCCTGCCTCTTTTCCATGGACAGCTTCCTGGGGAGCACAATGAACTAGTCTGGAATGTCAAATCTTCTGAAAGTTATTGTGATTGTAGTTTGTTGTGAGTGTAGTGTAGTTTGTTGTGATCCACACATTCAAACACCGTGGCACAGTCATTAAAACACAAGTGAGCATCTTTCTGGGATTCTCTGCTTTCAGCCAAGGTCCATCTGGCACCAGCAACAATGTACTTTGTTCCACATCCTGTTTCGAATCCAGCCGGAACCTCTGGCAATTCTGTCAATGCATTTCTGTAACTGAGGTTGGATGGCCTTCAGGAAACTTTTATTTGTATGTGATATTATTATATTGTTCTATAATTCAAGCATTCTGTTGGGTCATGTCTGCTTGGAATTGGTACACATATGAATCTC
>PVJH01049451.1:0-10323 GCA_004026705.1 Nesogale talazaci | reverse complement strand
GAGGATCCATCAGCCTCCGGCTTCAGCGATGTACTGCACATCAGCAGCATGAAGAAGCAGGTCTTGGAGGAGCCTCCCACTCTAGTGACAGGATCCTCAGGTTGGCTTGGCACACAAGTAGTGTAGTCAAGAGGTTGAGGCAGAGAGTTGGCTAACACAGCAGCACTCTTGTCCAATTACCAGAGAACAAGAGAGACAGGGGTGGAACTTGCAGAGCTATTTATCTCTTCGCTCTCCAATCAAACTTTGAGCTGATTAATCCCCACCCACCTGTTCCTATTGGTCAGGCTGGCAAAATAAATCTGTCACCCTGCCTAAGAGTACATCCAAAGTACTTGAGATGAAGTCTCACCATTCTCACTTCTAAAGAGCATTCTCTCAAACTCAAATTATTCTACGTAATATAATTGACAACAACAAAACCTTATAACATTGAGTTAGACTAAGTATTTAATATATGCTATGGCACTTTAAATAACTGTCTACATTGCTCAAATATAGGCATGTTTGATGTAGATGTCACCTAAGAGGAGCAAAAAACACAGGCCAATGCATTTTTTGGTGCCTCAAATTTTAGACCCGTTTCTTGGTGTACTTGACATGTTGATTCAAAAGTGGCACCAGCTGTCCCCTATAAACTCTAGTTTTTGAGATACAGGACATGCATATGGCACATCCCATTCTTCATTCTGCTCGCCCTTAAAAAAAAGGATATTTTAGTATAGTGTTGGATAGCCTGAAGTAGAAGTAAACTTTGACTTTATTTAAAATAGTTTGTGTTGAGCTAAATATTTAAGCTTTGCTTCACATGGTGTTCTTTGAGACGGATATGTTTGCACAGTGCAATATTGGAATATTCCTCAAGTGTCATTTCACCTTTATTAAAAACTGAATAACAGGCAGTTCTAATTACTTAACAAGGCACAGGAATGAGTTACTGTACAAGAACTAAAGAACCCCTGGTGGCATAATTGGTTATGTGGTTTACTGCTCACCACAAAGTCAGCTATTCCCATCACCCAATTGCAAGAAAAAGATGGAAATTTATGCTGCCATGTCAGAAACCCATGGGAGAAGTCCCGGTCCATCCTACAGGGTTGCTGAGAGACATAATCAACAGACTAATAGTGAATTTTGCCCAAATAAACACAGATTCAAATGTCCTGAAACCCAAAATATGTCTCTCAGAGGAGTCCAAACTCCTCTACTAAAATTAAAATGTTCCCATCTTGTTATAAGATAGAATACATTCCCAAGGTATACACAAACACTCTCAGAAGTTAGACACTTTCTCGTACAGAAGCTTGAAGGCAGCTCACCTCCGACACATTCAACATGGATTCTATGGATTTCTGTATAGGAAAATGTGTTCTGAAATATCTGCTGTATAATTTGAAGAACAATTTAGATATTCAAAATGTTTATGAAAGTTGTTACGGAGTCTTCGATTTTCAACACTCTAAACTGCCCTTACACCTTCCATATATGGGCCTTTTCCATTTTCCTCTTTCTTTTTCACTCTTCTCAAGCTGTATTTTGGTCTTGCATTATCGGACTTGCAGACTCTATGTATATTGTTCCAGTTTCTACACCTAAAAGAAAAACTTGCTTTCATGTAGTCAATTCTATGTCATAGTGACCCTGTAGGACAGGGAAAAAGCTGCTCCATTGTGTTTCCAACCCTTTCAATCTTTTAACGACTGTAGAGTGACAAGTGGGCTTGAACCATTGATCTTAGGATTGGCATAACCAAATAGCCACCACCAGGTTTTATATCATTTCTCTTCGAAATCCTTTAATACCTACTTCTTCTAAAAATATTACTTTCATTTTTGTCTTATCTGGTAGTTTGTGAGTGTGAATTATTCCTATATTTCAAAGTAGGATGATAAATGAATAAATTAGAGTCATGTAATTGTTGAAAATACAGTGAAACACTGAAGCCTAAGAAACTATAGTTGATGTCGTGCATCCAGTGCAATTTTCTGAATGAGGAGCAAGTAATCTCTGAGCAAGTAACCTCAAGCGTAGGCCTAGGAACCAAGACGCCAAGAAAAATATTTTTTGCTATTATTGTTGCACTGTGTGAGGCTTGAGAATCTTGTCTGAATTCCCTGTTGGTGATTAAAAGCGAGGCCCTGCTGCTTAGTAAACAAAGAACCTTGAGATTAGCTTAATACTAATGTTCTGACTGCTTCCTTAGTGTCAACGATTGTTTCCCACAGGTCCCCTATAACCTGAGTTAATATGAAACATTTTCATGTAAGTCCCCAATGTGCAAATTCCAAAACCATAGGTAAAGATTCTTTTTGCATTCTAATTTCAAACAGGACACCATAGAGGCAGTCTCTTTTGCAATGTGTGATCTCCTCATGGATATACCTTCCAAATAAAATAATTTTCTTCCTTTGGCTTGGAATAAGTAAATTGGGTGTGAGACTCAAGGGCAAAATACTTCCATTTCAGGTAACACTGCTTACAAGACAGACTTTTTTGTTCTTCTGGTAGTTTACTTTGCAGTCAATTATTCAACAACACCATAATGCAAATCCATTAATTCTTCTTCAGTTGCCCTTATTCAGTGCTGAGCATTCTTTTTCATGTAATTCATGTTCTCTGATTACTCACTCAGCACACAGATTGAATAAGTATAGCAAAAGGGGACAAACCTATCCTGATTTTTGACCGTGCAATATATCTCCTTATTGTGCTGCCTATCAGTGTATGAGCCCTTCAGATTGCATGTGAGCAAAATATGGTGTCCTGGGATTCCCATTCTTCTCAATGTTTGTTATGATTCACATCATCAAATGCCTTTGCATTGAAGAAACAAGTAATCACACTTCTGGTGTTCTCTGCTTTCAGGAGCCAATATCTATCTGACATCACCCATGATATTCCATGTCCTCTTCCTGATCCAGCTTGAATTTCTCACAGTCCCAGGTCAATATACTACTACAACCATTTTTAAAATTATCTTTTAATTTTTTTCGCATCACTGCCCTGGTGGGAATAGGAAGCCCAGCCATGCTCCTGGAGAGCTGCTGCTGGATTTGAACCACCAACCCTGTGGGCCACAGTCCCACACACAACCATTACACCACAGGGGCTAAACTTTTTTTAAATTATCTTAATCAAAATTATTAAAAATATTGTTTAAAAATTTACTATTCCATTGGACTATCTTTTTCTAATGGGCACAAATATTAATATCCTCAGTCACTTGATCAGAAAGCTGCTTTTTAACATTGGCTAGTCAACACTTCCAAAGCGCTATCAGTCTTTTGAAATATTCTGATTGGCATTCTGTCCATTCCTGCATCTTTGGGTGTTTGGGGTTTTTTTGCTAATACATTCAGTATAACTTGGATCTCTTCCTTCATTGCCATTAGTTCTTAAACATATGATAGCACCTGAAATGTTTTTTTTCTCTCTGACCGTGTTTTTTGGTAAAGTAGCTCTTTGTTTTATTTCTATCTTGCTATCAATATTTGTCATTACTGCAGTTTAAGGCTTGAATCTTTTCCTCATCCTTTCAGCTTGAGGAATGCTTAGCTTACTCTTCCCTTTTATTTTTTATTATGAAATTTTGTCTTCTTGAGTTGCCTTTTGAAATCTCTCCTCAGTTCCTTTGCTCCATTGCTTCTACTCATATTAGATACTCTATGCCCACGAGCAAGCTTCACAGCATTTCTTGACACCACTTTTTTGCTTTTACTTTCAGTCTTCTTAGCGCCATTTTGCTTTCTTTATGTATGATGTCCTTAGTATTATCCCTACACTCTTCAATGATTAATATTCTGTGTATCTTTCCTGGATATCATTTATAAATTCATGTGGGATATATTTCTGGCTGTTTGTTGCTCTTGTGGACTTGTTCTATTTCTTAAGGTAAGCTTCAACTGAATTTTCACATAAGGACTGGCAGTCTGTTCCAGAGCCAGTTTTGATTGATGATATTAAGCTTTTCCATCATCTCTTTGCAGTTTTCCATTAGGGGCTTATGATTTCCTTAAGATCTGGGATATGATCACTTTGAGAAAGGTTGGAGGGTTAGATTCAGCTCAAAATACTCATGCATCTATTTTAGTACTGGAGGTCTGTTCCAGTTGTTACTTGATGGCTTTAAGCTTCTCCATCATTTGCTTCCACAGTTTGCCCTTAGGAATCTACATTTTTCTTATGAACTGGGATATATTCACTTTTAGAAAGGTTGAGGGATCAGATCTACATCAAAAAACTTGCTAATCTATCCTTGAAAAATCAGTCATTGAATGCCCTAAAGAGTACAGTTTGAACCTACCACAAATAGGATCATAGGTCAGAATCAACTGGACAGTAGTTTGTTATTAAAATAAGCTATAATTGAGTGAAAATATAGAAAATAGTGTACAAGAAAAATTTTTCTATCTTTATTGTGTTTTCTACATGTTTATTTTTTCTTGTTGTAAGAAACCAGGTAATACCTGGTTATCCAACAGTGTCTGGTGATTTAAAGGCTTGTGTTCAAACAAGAAGCCATCTAAGTGATGAGTCAACAGAGTCATCATGTCTGCTAGCCTCAGTAGACTAGAGAGACAAATTCATAAACATACATATGTATGTAAAAGAGTTTTATATAAAGGGTAATTATACATTTAAAAAAAATCCCAATCTAGTCCAGACCAAGGGCATACATCTGATATCAGCCCATGTGTCCAATATCAATCTATAAAGTTGTGGTGGTCATGTATTCTATATGTCATTTTTATGATTGAGACATAGGGGTGGAGTCTAGCCTATTAATCTGGAGATAGCCATTGAGTAGCCAATGAGGCCTTCACGTGGGCATGGCTTTCTCCTGAGACTTCTGGGAAATCTAGAGATATTTCCCTCATGGAGATGAGAAGCTATCTCCTCAATTGTTGGGAATTAGTCTCAGAGAAAATGAATTAGGGGCAAAACTAGATGGCAGTGTCCGAGGAGCTGGAAGAGCCAGAGGAAAAGCCACACAGCCTTGCCCTTATGGAACCAGACCTCTGAAGATGGAGAAGCCTTGTGGAGACCCCTGCCAGCGCTAAGTTGCTTCTATCACCACTGGATGCTGTTGATGGACCCTGAGCCCTGTAAATGAGGAGGCATGAGGGGACCCCTGTCAGTGCCAGGACTCCCCACATGTGACTTTGTGAGTTGGAAGGAGACATTATAGACTGATATTGGACATATGAGTTAATATCGGACTTACGACTTTGAACTGAACTGGGTTGGGATGCTTTCTCAATGTTCCATTCCTATTCCCTTATATCCATGTGTGTGTCCATGAATGTGTTTCTCTAGTCTACCCAGACTAACACAAAAGTCCTCTCCTGACTCACAGAATACATGCAGTGAAGCCAAATGTAGGGCAGTCACAAGCCAGTGGGTAGAAAGTCTTTGGATCCGGTGGCTTTATGAGCATCTAAGCACTGGGAGGGATATCCCTGTGGCTTCTCGGACTTCAGAGGTCTGGCTGCATTCATGTGGCTTGTCGGGTTCAGGGCACTACGGTAGTTCCATAGGTGAGATTAGCTACAATGTCTCCCAGAGAAGTCAGCAGAGAGAAGGAGATATCTCCCACCTCCAAGGAGGAAGTACCAGATTTCCCAGAATACTCAGGGGGAAGGCCTTGCACCAGCGGCCTATAAATGGTCCTGTGTCTCCAATAGCCAGAATTCATGGAACCAGGAACCAAGAGATGGAAACTGAAGTAGCACAACTTACTATTACTCTTAGTGACCCACTTGCAGCATTTTTCTTTTTTTATAGTGTGTGTGTTATTGTTTGAAGTGAACTTGTTTGTCACAAGACTCCAAGTCCATTTCAGTTTCACTTTTTTTCTTTAAGCCACTCAGACCACTGTTTAAGTTTGAGGGCTAAGAAAGGTGGAGGGGCAGCAGTTTTTCTTTCTGTCCCAGCAACCCTATGTGCTTTAAGCCTGGAGGTCCTGGTCCCAAAGGAAGAAACTCCCCCACCTGGAAACACAGCATAGTTTCCACTGAACTGGCAGCTGAGAATGCCCCCTGGCCACTTTGAGCTTCCCATGCCTTTGAATGAGTAGTTCAGGAAAGGTGTCACCATACTAAATCGTATGATTGATCCTGATTACCATGGAGAAATTGAACTGGTGCTACATAGTGGAGGTAAAGAAGAATATGTCTGGAATCCAGGAGATCCTGCAAGATCTCTTCATGCTACTGTGCCCTGTAATGAAGGTAAATCGTAATTTACAGTAACCCAATCCTGACAGATTGTCTAATGACCCAGACCCCTCAGAAATGAAGGTCTGGTTCACCCCACCAGGCAAAAGAACAGAGTCAGCTGAGATGCTGGTGGAAGGCAAAGGCAATACAGAATGGGTAGTGGAAGAAGGTAAGTCTACCTATCAGTTGCGATCATGTGATCAATGGCAGAAGCGAAGTTTGTGATTGTCTGTGCATCTTCTTTATATGTGCGTATTGAATATCTTTCCTTTGTTGATGTATGAGATATCAGATACAATTGGACTAGTGTGCTTTCATTAATATGCATTATAGATGTTTGAAGTTAAGTATAAGTGTGATCTCATTAATGGCTGGAAATTATATATGGTTAAAAAAATGTGTGAAGGTGTCAAATTGGCAAGGGGTAGATTGTGATAGGTAGGATTATTGTGCCAACATGGCCATTGAACACATGTGGGATTAACTGAATGGCCAAGAGATAAATGACTCAGCAAGCCTTGACCTGTTTCTTGCTCTTTCATCATCGGCTCCCTGTGTGACTGCCTTGCTTGTCTGTGCCTCCTATTGTAAGCTACAAGACCTGTGACACACCTAATCCTTGGACTGTATTCACTGTAATTTGAAGTTTCTTCAAGTCCTGCTTCGCCGAGCTACTGGAATATACATCTCTTGTGCTGGGGACTCTCAGACCCTGCCATCTGGCTGACTGTTGGTAACCTGACTTCCTGTTTACTGTCTGTTGCCTGACTGCCTGAATTGCTCCACAGAGAACAATCCAATGGCCCTCAAAACTTGAAGGACTGTCAGTGTATTAGCTGTCTCATGGAAATGAGTTGCACTGAGTCTTTTGTACTGCTTTATACATTAATCAATTGTTTATTTCTCATGCTATCTATTATATCTATATAAATATATATTAAACTATTAGAGTCCTGGTTTTTATTTTCTCTAGGGAACCCTGTCTAAAAGAAAGACACTGGCTTGTATGAACTAGAAATGACAATTACAAAATTTGAATATGATGAGGAGAGAAACATGAGAACAAAAGTTTATGACCTCCCAATATGTGAAGGACTATGGGGGACAGTGGGAGTCTAAAACCTATCTTCGGAGTATCTGTTCAGGTTGACCAACTGGCAATTCTGCACAGGCAGGGAGGGGTCTGGAACACGCTCAATAACAGGTGGAGACCATTGTAATTTAGATTATGCTGGATTGACCTTGATACGTGACCAACGGATTACCATACAGATGGACCTAAACATGTTCTGGTACAAGTGTCTCTTCTTAGTTCCATGACAGAGATTTCCTCCCTGGCCTTTTGAATGTTGTTGGGTGGTCTGTTCCTTCTAATGCATTATTTGTGTCCTTGTCTGTATACTGTTGTTTTCAGCCTTACCCCCTTTCTGTGATTATGTTTTTTTATTGTTTTTCTGTTGGGTCTCCCAGTTGTGAAGCACAGAAGGAGTGGGTGCATAATGAAAAAAAATGATAGAAGGAGTTCTAGGGAATTCAGGAATGGGGGAATGGGTAAAGGGAAGGAAGGTAAAAAGATCTCTGGAATAAATGGTGTAGGTGGAATGGGGGAGCACTAGAATGGTTTGTGACTGTATAACTCTTCTTGAAGACTATTTAACCATGGGAGGCAGAATGCTAAATGTAAAAATTAATGTGGGAGTGATTGTGCAATTCTCTTTGATATGATTAAATGATTCAACTATTGCATTATACAATATGTAAATTACTTGCCAATTAAAATGTTGGGGGGAAAACAGTTTTATATGGATCCATCAATCTTTACTAACACCTCCTCATGCTTTTCCAAATTTACTTAGTTGTTTCTTTTCTAACAACATGTGGTATATGTTTTCTCAATTTCCTGATATAATATATTTTAGCAATGAAGGTAATAATTTTTGTTTCTGTATTTAATTTTGACTGCTTCTCATAGTCTTAATTCATAATGTCTAGTATATATGTACATGTATACACAGCTTTTAGCTGTTTCACTTAATTTTTATTGTCTTCTTGACAAAACATTTATTTGGTCAAATAATCTTAATATTTATTACCATTTTATTGTTATAAGTTTGGTTATCTAATTTTAGCTATAGTGAATTATGATTATAAACATAACCTTTATAAAGTTCACTTTTTTTTTTAAAGACTAGTCAAGTGCAGTAGGGAGGGGGGTAGCCAGATAGATGAACCAGTAATTGACTGTAAGCAATCATTGTGAGGTCTCACTACCTTCGGACCAGTCTAAAGTTCACTCTTGGGAATTTAAGTTTTACTTATTTTCTAGGATATAATCATGTTTAGAAATTCTCCCTAAGCTCTGAAGATCAAGTTAACTTTTATTTATAAATTACAGTTCACAGGGCTGCGCCCCGGTGGGGTAGTGGTTGAGTATGGAACTGCAGCCCACTTGCTTGGTGGTTCAAAACCAACAGCACCTTTCCAGGAGCAAGGCTGGGTCTTCCATTCCCACCAGAGGGCAGTGATACCCCCCCAAAAAATTACAACTCTCATATATTAATCACATTAAGGTAGTCAAATAAATAACTTGGGTATATTAATTTAATATTCAAGTATTTTAAACATGAGATTTCATAATCCAACACAAAAGTATGTAATTAAATGAAAATAGGTGTCTTTTCTTTCACTCCATTCTTTTCTTCCTAAATTGCCATTATTCTTTTATTGTTATGTCACATATTTCTGTTTGTCTTAGCCTTTCCTATATGTGTCAATATAATCATCCTCCAGTTTTTTCTAATATGTATCTTATTAATAGTGTAGAATTGAAATTTATTTATTTGTTTCAACTACAAATTTATTTCTGAAGGCAATATACTTTTCTTTTTTTTTTAACTTTTTTTTTTGAGGGGGGGGCATCATTGCTCTCCAGTGGTGGGAGTAGGAGGCCCAGCCCCACTGCTGGAATTGAACCTCCGTCCCAGTGAGCCGCAGTCCCACGCACAACCACTACGCCACTGGGGCTCAGCCCAAAATTAAGGTGTTTTGTTGGGGCTTTTTCTTTTTTTGTTTGCTTTCATGGGCCTCACTGCCCTCTGGTGTTGCCGCTCCTGAGAGCTGCACACTGGATTTGAACCACCAAGTCCACAGGCTGCAGGCCTGCACTCAACCACTTACGCCACTGGGGCTCAGCAAACAGCTGGATACATTTGTTTGTTTGTTTGTTTGTTTGTTTTTTAGGCGTCACTGCACTCAGGTGGTGGGAGTAGGACGCCCAGCCTTTGCTCCTGGGAGCTGGAATTGAACCTCCATCCTAGTGGGCCGCAGTCCCACGCACAACCACTATGCCACCGGGGCTCAGCAGCAATATACTTTTAATAATTCTTCAATTATATTTAAATTTCAGTCACACGTAGGCATTTTTTTTAGTTTGTGTCTGGTGCTTTAATGTTTCCTTTAGTTTCTACATTTTTTATTTTATTTATACAGAGATAAACAGGACATATATTTTTGGTGAAGATTTAGCAGTGGTTACTTTTATGTTATAATTTATGGGAGCATATTTCAATATAAATCTCACTAATTCTTCATATAAAATATAAAGATAGAACAAAGTGTTCTTGGACCAAGAAGATACTTGAGTGGAGGTCCAATGCCCATCTGTTGTCCTACTACTAACCCTATAAGTATACACATTAATCTCTTTCCCCATCCTCACTTATAAATATATGCCCCTATGTACATACCTGTATTTGAACCTCTAGAAATGTTCATTATCCCGCAGTTCCTTCCTCTATTTCCATTTGCTTCCCTCTTCTTCCACTATCATGCTCACTCTCCATTTGGGTTTCAGTATTTTTTCTCTGTTACATTAGTCTTAATCAATCCCTATTTGCCTTCTCTCACCCACCTTGTCCCTGCATTTGTATCAATTGTCATTCCCTTTTTCCTGGGCTGGTCGACATCACTACCTTTCCCCCTCCGCCCCCTCTTCAATGTCCCCTACCCTGGAGCTATCAGTCAGTCCTGTCATTTAGCTTGTGGAATCATGAGGTGTCAAAGGGATGAGATATCAGGCTTCAAGAACTCAAAAGCACAATTTTGC
>PVJH01049450.1:0-10321 GCA_004026705.1 Nesogale talazaci | reverse complement strand
TATATATATATATATATATAATTGTTGCAGTTTGATTTCTCTAGAGAACTCAGCCTAGCACAATACCTAACAATACCCACAAGATATGAAATAATTAATAACTATGAGGGAAGACCCGGCAATCTACTTTCAGAACTCTGCCAATGAAATCTTAGTACTTTGTTAGTCAAATACTGTAATATAATTTTCAAATTTTTGAGGAAGGTACTAACTCTTAAGACAAAACCAAGAAAACACACAATGTGTGCAAAGGGGTCCTGGTGACACAGTGGATTAAGCAATGGTTGGTTAGCTGCTTTGCTTGAGAAAGGTAAGTCTAGTTTAGCTCATAAAGATTTAATCTGGAAGACCACAGGGAACAAGCAGTTCAATCCTGTCCTATGTGATTGCTGAATGGGTGTGGACTCAAGGTCAGGGGGTTTGGTTTGGCTTTCTTGGGTACAAATCGTCATGAATTAAAATTCACCTGTTACAAACGGAATTTAAATTTACAAAGTGAACTCTCGAGATGTCTTTTTATTGAATTTCAATTGCCTTTGTGATATGCAAGTAGATATTTTACGCTTTTCTAGCATTCTCTTTCAGAACTTCTATAAAGTTTCCCTATTCTTCATTTAAAGCAGTTTCTACTTATAGATTTCTACTCAGACATCATAGCCTTGAATTCTCAGCCTCAGACTGGACTTTTTTTTTTTACTTTCACGAAAGGAAATGAGCATAAATGATGATTGCTTCTATTATCTTCAGGAATGAAACCATTTATTGGCATTGGTTTCTGAGGATACCTGGTCCATTTGTTATGTAACAGACAGGTTTCTTTAAGACTGAAGTCAGAATACATTTGACTGTAATGTTCCTAAAAGTTTTGCTACATATAATTTTTAAAGTCAGAGTTCATCATTTATACCACTCAAATTCTTGGCAAATTCCCCTTTAAATATAAACACCACCTTCTTTGTATTGATTTGCAAGTTGTTCAGTACACACCCATTCATAACTCTGAACATGGGCGTGTACTTTGCCACTTTTCTTTCTTTATCATTGTATTGTGTCCTCCTCCTTTGGTGTTTTCGAAAGATCTGTGGTTTGTTTTGTTTTGTTTTTGCTTTCCCTTTTTTCCCTTAGGATTTTAAAATTGGATCTGACTAATTTGCAAATAGTATCAACTTTCAACTATGTCAGGCTGTTTTTCAAACAAAATAAGTAAAAAATAAACTGCCAAATAGAAAGAATCTAATTACAAATGCTTCTCCTTTACCATGGGTTGCTTTGTTTTTTACAATGCTGAGACAATGAGTCATATTTCAGTGGAAAATATTAAACATTTCTGGTAGAATGCAACCACTGATGATTGATGTTGGCAAGGGAACCCCAAAAGGCTATAAGAAACATTAAAATAAAGTAAATCTTCCTCAATTTGCCACTTTCTCCAAAGCCAAATCGATACACACCTACAGGTTATAAAGAGTAGTTGATAAGTAGGGTTTTAATTAATGAATTAATTTATCCACAAAATGTGCAGGCAACGAGACATAGGCGTTGTAGAATGGGAATGAGAAAAGCTGAGAAGGACAGACAACTTTAAGACATGTGTGACAGAATCTCCTGTAACTCTATCACATCTGTGAGTTCTGGAAGAGCCTCGATTTTACAAATCCATTGGTGATTATGTACAACTGGCATGGGGGCAGCTTGTTACCTTCTCTGATTACTCAAGGAGGATGGAACAGCAAGCTCATCAACACAAGGCTGATTCGTACGAGGCAGACGTCAGACATCCTCTACCCATTTTCCTCCTGTACCAATTCTAGAACCAACTCTTCTTCCCACCCGTACTTTCTCCTTCTCTGTTATACTTGATACGTGGTGGCAATGGCCAGACAGAAGCCCCAGGCAATACTCATGATTATGGAGCACACTTCAGAAATTAACAGGACATAATTCAGGATCAAAAATATTTAGGATATGGCTTCAGGAGTGCATCTTTTCATACCTGTCCGCAGACATGCTTCCCTCTGGGCCTTGACTTTTGGGCAGCAAAGCTCATTTTGGGCATCTGCCACACTTGGGCAAGTGTTACAAAATTTTGGGTTTTTTTTTTTGATGCTGCTGACACCCATAAATTGTGTCTCTCTGCCATACAGCTCAACCAGAAGGTGCTTGACTTTAGCTCCAAGTGAGCAAATCTGGCTTCCACCATTAAGTGCCAGGTATAGGGGGTGGGTTGGGATAAATCACATCTCACACATGAGCTTCCTATCTGAAACCATTTAACTTTACTCACTCGATGGTCCTGGATGCCCACCACTTTCTTCTTCTGTTGGTGCTGCTACCTCTGCTGCTGCCAACACATCTCTGGCTCATAGGCTTTTTCCTAGAGATGCTCAATGGGGTGACCTTGAGGTCCAAATGATGTGCTACATACACTACTGCCTCCTCTTTTCTTGATGGCAGTCAAGTCTTTTGCTCCTGTATTTCATAGGGCTCATGTTGCACTTAGCAGGATGGCAAACTCAACCAGCATACTTGGAGCCTCTTGCATCTTACTGAATGCTGTCACACAGTCTTTTGATGGGAGTTACCAAAATACAGCTACAAAGTTCATATTAAATATCTAACAGCACTATGGAATAGAAGAGAGGGATAATTGCCCCAACTGTTTGAATTTGGACAGAACTCTGGACCTATTTCTTCCAAAAACATAATGATAAAGAGAGCAGAGTAGAAGAGAATTTTTTCCCTCATAAAACTCCATGAGAAAAAAAAGAAAACAAAGTTTGTAAAATAAAACTCCTTGACAAAAGGTAAAGTCTTAGCTGGTCTTTCAGCTTGAAACGAAAGTCAAAGCACTGATGAAGCAGAATTAGTGTGAGGATAGCTTTCACCTGAAAGGAAAACCAGCTCCTCAGCAAACACTTGAGGCTATCCTTCAGGGAACAATGACTAAATATCCAATGTTAAGGAAGGTCAACGGAATTTTAGAATGAAACTTAGATTATGGTCAGCTTCTCTGTGGCACTGTCAGGAATCTGAATACGTATAGACATCACAAGATGACTGTGAACTCCATAAGAAAATCTGTCAACAGGGAACACTGGCATTATTTATGTCAGGAAACCTTGACCCTGCCTGCACCATCCTCTCAATCACCTGAATATTATAGGGCCCTGGGAGTTCCTGTGTTAAAGGGAGACATATTTCTTCATGATCAGGAAATGTAAAATCATTAGTAAAAAATTATAAAAATAAATATATGATCACAATTAAATTCAAGGTGAATGGAGAAAGTTGGAAATGAATAAATGAATACACACCTATTCTCTTTTCTGTTCCCAGCACATAATCAACCAGAATAGGGTTTAGCTATGTCAATTACAAGACAAGTAATTTAGCATCCACCAGCACAAAAGAAGGCACTTAGTGCATGGCTATGAAGCACATGCAATGCTGTGAAAGAGAACACTACACTTCCCTGTCATTTCCATGCTACACCAAAGGTGGGCCATAAGCCTAGGGAGGGCTCGGGACCCTGCTCACACATTCCACTTAATTCTGTTAATGAAAAGATGAAAGTAAGAATACTACAAAATGTGCATACCCATATTCTTTTAGATGCTAAGTTAAGGAGTCTTGTAGACAAAACATGATTTATTTTTAAGTAGAAAAAATTAATTTCTCTTAATTTAAAATTTTTGAAATTAAAAAGAAGAAAATGGGTCCTTTTCTATTAAAACAATCAATTATTATTAATGTTTAGTCTTACATCTTCAGACCACTGTAAGTGGATAGCATTATTCTGACCTGACTGTAGAGTTTCTAATCCAGCTATTCAAACCCCACTGTCATTGGGTCAACCTGCACTCATAGTGACCATGTGCAGCTTCTGTGTAGGTACCCAGAGGGGTCAGACAGCTTTAGCTTTCTTCTGTAGAAAGACATGTCTGAAAAAAAATGGATGGATCTGGAGCCAAACATAAATAACTACTATCGTATAACATTGTTATGAGTGGCATTTAAAATGTTAATGGTCATGATTTCCTTGCACTTGTTTTTAGTTATTTTTAATCATAATTTTCAGTTGCCTACAATTATTGAGGTATTTGATCTGATTCACATATGAGTGTTCTGAAGAAAAATCTTGCCACGTACATAAACCCCCATATTTTCATTTATCACCATTATTGTCTGGTATCGTATAAGAATAAAATTAATATTTGTCTAGTAAAATATCATCATACAAGTTATAATAGATCCCCAGACCTCAAATCTAATCCATTCTAGAAGGATTGTCGAGATGCAACACAGTGGTGTTCTCAATTTTTCCCATAAGAAATAATGGAAAGCGGCTTAATTCATTCTCAACCAACAAGTTTTTGCCCTAACCTTGCATTTTAAAATAAAACATTACACAAAAATTACCAATGAAATGAGTTCAGAATTAAATTATATCATTTAAATAAGAAACAGCATTAACAAAGTGTTTAATAACTACACTATGGCCCATACCTTGAGATTGATCGGGGGTTTGGATCTGTGGACTTGGATGTGGAGAGGAGGTAGAGAGAGAGAGCCATTGTTTGGAAGGGGAATGTCCTGCCGTCAAATCAACTGGTATCTGCTTTTCAGGAGGGTTTTCCCATCTTTTTTTTTTTTTTTCACTAGGACCTGCTTTCTCTAATTAAAACAAAAAAAACCTGTCTAACGCATTCTGCTGTTGGCGGTTCCTTAACTGCTTTCTAAAAGAGTTTACCAAATTATCATCAACAATATCGACAACATGTTTAACCAGTTCCGTATCATAATGAGTCTTTTCAAAAAACACTTTCTTGGGACCCATGTTTTTTTTAAAATCTAAAAACAGTATAAAAAGCCACAAAACTAACAAAATTGTAGCAAAGTGGTTAGAACACAGCATTAAGCAACTCATACTAACAACACCAACTAACACCCACTAACAGAAACCTGAGCTGATTTGTTTACACAAATCACATGCGTTGGGTGCTTCAGGACGGATTCCAATGTTTTGTTCTAACTGTGATGCAAAATTTTCTCAACATTTCACAATGAAATCTGATTATGTTGAGTACTGATGCGGTTGAGTAACAGGTTCTACTGTATCTTTAAAATTAATCAGTGTTCTCTAAACCAAATATTTCAAAACTAAGAGGTGGTTTCCTTTATATATATAACACTTTTAATAGATAATATAGATTTGACTAATTATTTCTTACAAGTGTTGCACTATATTATGGCCAATTCAAACTATTTTTGGAAATAAGAATAGTTCTGATATGTTGTTGTTCTTTGCTAAGCCATACAATTAAGTAACTGTGAGAATGTCACCAAAGAAATTAGCTACTCAGACATATTTTAAAATAGGAAAATGATGAGCGATTGTTCTGACTCCAAATTTTTTTTAAGAATCTAAAATGTACAAAATGCTACTAAAATTAGAGTGATTAGATGTAATTTAAAATAAGTAATTTTATCCAGGAGAAGATATCAGAGAATTAAAAATAAAATATTTAGATCTTTAAAATACATATTTCCAATACTTAGAAAAATAGCATTTGATTTAAAACTAAAAATTAGAAAATATGCATTTCTAAATTTTATGATTTTCCTTTTTAAACAGGGTAAATTCCCAAATAACTAAAATAAAAGTGAATTTTTAAAAAATTTAATCAGTACAAAATTAGATGCGATAATTGAGACCAATGAAATCTATGGAAGTGTATTGATTTGATGTTATTAAGGATTTTCAATTTATAAGTCAGGAGACATTTCCAAAATCAGTTATAAGATCAAAAGTTTATTCTTTAATCTAAAAATTTCCATGTTTTAAAATGCTAATATGTGTTTGGCAGAAAAACAAAAGTTATTGAGAAAAGGGCTTATTTAGAAAACTTCACTTATTTGTTGGGCTGCAAAATACTTTTAATAAAGATTCATCATACATTTTTCAGCTGTGAAAACAATAGGAAATTTCTTTTTCTATTTTATTTTCTGCCTATTTTCTTGTTATAAAATACAATCAAATGAGAAAATTTCCTTAATGATATTATGCTTGTCCATCATTTAAATTTTATTTTTAATTAATATGAATTATACATGATCAACATTTTCCATTTTTCAAATAAACTTACTTAACTCAATTATGTGTCAGGTATTTTGAGTATACATGTAAGCAACTGAGAGTTTCACAAAACTTTATCAAAAAAAATTCTTTAATGGTAGACTAAACATACTGGGAAACAGGAAAAAAACCCATCCTTTGATATAACAACTTGAAAAGAATGCCAGATATTTAGAACTACATATGTTAAGGTAATCTAAAATATTGCAAGCCAAAACCCAACTAATTTTTCATGAATGTGAAAATAGGGCTCACAGCATGCAGTTACTAGAGAGCACAGAAAAAGTTAAAAATATGTATAAACATTTTGAAAATATTATTTAGCCCATCTGCAGCTCTTTTAGATGCTAAGCGCCTATACTTCTATTTAATCCATTATTTTTAAACCCCAATTCCTTTATAAGTCATAATTTATTTAATAATTGGATACTATGAATCAAGCCAAAACATTGCTAATAGACATAAAATATATGCATTTTCTAAGATCACAAGGATAGAAGAGATAAAGGAAATTTAAGAACAGAAAACTTGGGATTTCTTGGTATACCATTTTTAAAAATCAGTTACTACCCAGACACTTTTCTTATCAATGTGATGGTTGAAGTATATATGTTTCCTTACCAAAGGGGCATTGCTTTGATGATATATTGACTATATATTTGATGATATTTATATTGACTATATATATCGACTAATATTTCTATTCTCTTACCCACTCAGTGCAGCATATTATCGTGCAAGAAAGTGAACACATTTTTATGTTAAGAACATGGAAGTAATCCACATCAATTTTGCAAGACATTATCTTGCTCATGTCCAAATTGAAAATGACTGACAGTTAACAGCAGGGAAAATAATCACACAATAGACATCTCAAATGATTTAGCTTCCATAATTTCAACTGAAAGAGGAAAGTTTGACAAATTCTCTGAGTGCCAACCTTCTGCATGCACATCAACTGCAGACAAGAGGAGGACTTTTGATGGAAATTTTAACACATGATATTAAGAACCTGAAACATTTCTTAGAAGAATTATGACAGGAAATGAAACATTGCTTCACCAGCACAACTCCGAAGGCAAAACACAAACATAATCAAAGCAATGGCTATCACATGACAGTGGCCAGCTCAAAGCGAAAGTGCACCACTCCAGACCAAAGACATTGCAACAGGTTTTTGTAATGCTCAAGGCATTATGCTTGTTGGCTATCTGAAGTTTCAAAGGGTGATCATGCCGGCTTATTCTGAGAGTGTTTTGAGAATGTTTAGATGTTATTCAGTAGTTTCCGACCCATGGGGACCCATGCACAACAGAACACTGCCTAGTCCTGTACCATTTTCATAATGGTTGTTATGCCAGACCCCATGGTTGTAGCCTCCAGGTTAGTCCATCTGTTGGAGGGCCTTCCTCATCTGCCTGCACCTCTGCTTTACCAGCACTTGTTGGCAGGTTGTCCTAGTGTGGTGGCCTGTCTGAGGCTGTGGTGCTGTAACCTATTTTGTCAGTGGTATTTCAAAAGCCGGAAAGGTCTACCAAAGTGAACATGCTAAAGCGGATCTTCCACATTAAGAACAACCTATGAACCTGGAGTCAACTTTCCGTTTAGGAGGTAGGAGCCGCTGAAAGCCTTATGGAAAGCCTGGGAACATTGAGGAAGTTAGTCAAAGTTTTATTAGAAAAACATGTGGAAATGCCTCACCGGAGAGTCCTTGGTTACCATGACAATGTTCCTGCTCATTCCTCTCATCAAACAATGGCAAGTGTACAAGAGTTTCCATGGAAAATCACCCAGCATTTCACTGTAAAGCCCTGATTTGGCTCATTTGGACTTTTGTTTGTTACTTAATCTTGTAAAAAGAATCCGTAGAGGGCACCGATTCTCAGTGTCCTCATGTCTTTAGTGACTAAAGCCTGGTACCAGGACTCACGTGGCCTTGATGGAACGTATGTGCGTAAATGAAATTTGCATTTTGCATTTTTAACCCCCTTGTCCATATGCTTTTTGAGGGCACCTCATATTTTAAAAAAGGCAACAAAGCTCATATGACCGGAGAATAGAAAAGAAGGGGGAGAAATAGGAGATAAGGTTCAAGAGGAGGTAGAATAAGCAGAAAATTGTATTTTATGATTGTATTGGTAAGCCATCAAAAGATTTGAGATAGGTACAGTGATAGTTTTTAAATGAAAACTTCTAGCATTTATAGACAACTATTAGAAGAGTATTGTTGGACATCCTCTGACTTCACAAGAAGAGTTCAACTCATTACTAGCCAGGGCTGAGCCAGGGCTGAGTCCTATCAACACGTTTCCACCCGCTTTACTTCTTTACCAATTCCAGCAGAAACTGTTTGGCCCACAGCACTTCTCTGTTGTTGTTAAGTGCCATCCAGTTGGCTTCGGTCCATAGCGACCCTAGGCACAACCGACAGAAATACAGCAGGGCCCTGTGCCATCCTCCCAGTTGTCTGTGTCCCTAAGCCCATTGTTGCAGCATGGTGTCAGTTCATCATCTCCCACAAGACCTTCCCCTCCTCAGCTGCTCCCCAACTTTACCAAGCATGGGGTCCTTCTCCAGACATGAGTCTTTCCTGACAATATGTCTCTCCTGGTCTCTTCTCTTCTGGCTATACACAATTCACAGACAATGCTCATGGTCCAGCTCATTAGGGAAGTTAACAAGTTATAGTTCAGGATCAGGAAAGCTCAGGATACAATGCTTTGTTAGGAGGCACATTTCTCTCTGGTTCTTGGCTTCTCACCAATAGCAGCAACATGTTACAAAACCCCTTTAGGTCGGCTGATAACTGCTCAAGGACATGCTGCTGTAAGCCACCGGCTCGTGGCATTCAGTTCTGTGAGACGGCAAACCTAGCTTTCCTCATTCAGTACCTGGAGATACACTACTCACTACTCAGTGAAGAAGCCTTCAGCCCCAAGACATTCAGTCTCAGTTGCTCATGAGCAGGGAAGCTCATTGTTCTGGCCTCTTACTCTTGATTTTGCCAATCCTGCTTGCTGTTTTGTTGCTGTTTTGACCTGATGTCACAGCTCTTGGACTGAAGAAGTTCCTCATAGGGTTCTTAAGATTCAAAAATGATGCTGCCCTGAAATTTCTTCTTTTTTGACGGCAGTAAGATCCTGCAATTTGGCATTTGCGAATTAGACACAACAAAACAAAAAACTTCAGAGAAGACTTATTTAAAACCCCGAAGGAATGGCAAAACTGACCAGTCCTCATGTTCCAGCCCCATAAACCCTGAACCAGTGGTCTCCAGCAGCTATTTGGTGGAAATTACAAAGACAATGTCTAGAACAGTGGCACCATGTAATTCATTAACTGCAATTTGAATTTTTCAATCAGAAGATTGATTTATTTTCTAGATTGTTTGAGACAGGGTCCACCTTTGTTGGAGAAATGATGGGTTTTATACTCACATATGCCTCTCATAAAACCATGACACCCCTTTTTGATTACCGACTGTCTAGCATAGGTTTTATAAGCCTTTATCTCACAGTTATAAATTCTCACACTAGCCTTGGTGAATAGTCTTCTTTTCTCTTTTATAAACAAAGCAGTTGAACTTTAATGGTCACAACCAACTCTCCAGAACTCAAATCACTAAGAAGAAATAGTACTGTTTCTCCCATTCAGATCTCAAAATTTTGATCACAGATTTTTCTATGGGGCATGGATGGGAGCGGTAAAGAGCTGAAAGATGTGTTACAAGATGATGATAGGTTTCTATTACTGGAGACCTTGCAGGGCATGCTTGTGACCACAGCTTCCCTCTGTTCACCCATTAATGCACTAGCACTTTTAAGCTGACTAATAAACATTCACAACCTGCCAAGCAGAAGATCCCAATTTCTTTGCCATCCATTGGCCCTCTGCTTGCTTTGCCCTTGACTTGCTCTGCAACCACTTCCTTGACCTTGCCTGGAGGCTTTGCTTCTGAGACCTGTCTGGGCTAAATTCTACTTAGTTCTTGTGAATCTCCCAGCATTTTGAAATTACTTGGTATAAATGTTCTAGCTTTATTCTTTGTCACGCCTACAACATGACTGGGTGACGGCATGCAGACAAAGCACCAGCACTCACTGTCATCAAATGCATTTCTACTCAGACCCTATGGGAGAGAAAGAAACCACTCCCATAGGATTGTAAGGATATATATATATATAT
>PVJH01049449.1:0-10323 GCA_004026705.1 Nesogale talazaci | reverse complement strand
CGTCTATCAGAAAGGCGTTTCTCTTGAGCGGAGTTCTCTGTTGTGCTCACACCACATCTTGTTTGCCCATTCACCTCTTGGAGGCTTTGGGCTGTTGACATCTTTGTGGCTTCTGTGGCTAACCTGCGTTGAACGTGGGGGTCCACATCCCTCAAATGTGGACTTGTTGTCCCTCTGGCAATTCTGTTGAACTCTGAGAACGACCAAGCGGCTTTCCACAGCCTTCGGAGCACCCGCCATCCCCACCACCACGCACCAGGCCTCCAGCTCCGTCACTTCCTCCCCGCCCCCCTCAGCTCCTTCATTTCTCAGTAGCCACCTGAGTGACTGAGTGTGAGCGGACAGCTCGGCGTGGGCTCACGGTACACGGTCTCTGCTGCCCGGACAGAGACTGGGCTCGTGGGCGCACGGGGGAGCAGGGCTCCACGGCTACCACCTGTTGACCACGCCTCCTCTGCTCTGCAGACTCCAGCCACCTGTAAACTGTGCCTCATGTGCCAGAAACTTGTCCCGCCCAGCGAGCTGCATCCCATGGCGTGCACCCACGTGTTGCACAAGGAGGTGGGTGCTGCGCTCCCTTCCTCATTTCCCACTCTAGCCTGAGCGTTCCCCTCCGGCAGGCGACTGGGTCGCGGCTCTTCATTCATCTCTGCACACATGATGTGTGGTAGAGTGGCCGAGACACCAGCAAAACCCAGACCCTGGCCGCAAGGTCTCCCCGCTCCCTCCCGTACACCCCCTTTCCTTCAGGGATAGACTGGAAAGCTGACCGTAAGAGGTAATCCCATTGGTCTAGCCCTTACTGCAAGAGGAGCCACGTCGGAGGCTTTGCTTCCAGGAGTGGGGTACGAGGACCTTGTGCGAGGGCCCCCAGGAGCAGAGCTGGAGAACCTGCCCCCTAGCGTTGACTTTGGGACCTGACTGTGTGCCCAGTCCCACTCTTCCGCTGCCACCAGGCAGGATTCAGTCTCTCCCCCCACAGCAGGGGCCTTCCTTCCTTAACGCTTGTGTTTTGCTTCATTTTGTTCAACTTTAAACGCTAGTGCTTCTTAAGCAAGATCCCTGGATAAGATTTTTAGGGGGACTAGGCATATGGTATCAAGAGATAGAAGCCCATGCCAGCCTGAATGGGAGCACACCACACAGATCTATGTGTGTGTGCGTGTGCGTATATTCAAAGCAGCTTTACACTATTGCTGGCAGCTAGGTGTTGTACGAAGGAGAGGTGGGACTGCCTAAAAGGAGGCTCGTGAAGTCCAGTCCTGCCCCCGCAGTGAGGGCTTGTCCAGCTTGGCAAGCCTGTGTGAATCCAGCGAGCCTGCCCTGCGGTTTCCCGGGTAACCTGAGGTGTGTCTTTCCTGCTTTCTTTGCAGTGTATCAAATTCTGGGCCCAGACCAACACAAACGACACTTGTCCGTTTTGTCCAACCCTGAAATGATGGACCAGACGGGGGAGGAGGAAGAGGAGAAGCTGATGTGAACAGGAAGGAGTGGGTGCAAGACTTCTAAAACTCTTCATATACTCATGCCGTGTACATTTTTACTATCTAGGCAGTGTGAATATAGAGTCTGTATTCAGATGTTCGTAAGTGGAAGTATGTACATAATGCAGAAGCGGTCTGGTCCCCACCCCACCCACCCCCACCCACCTCCCTTGCGTTTTGCAGTTCCTGTTGGGGCTGAAGCGTGTAGGGAAGATGGCGTGTAGTTTGGTGTTAACATGATCCCCTGCCTAGGGCTGTTTTTGAATACAATATAAAAACCCTCCGGGAAGCTGCTGTCACTCCAAGGCCCTCCTGCTTTGATTTGGCTCAGCCTCTAGTCCATTTCTTAAGGCTCTCTGTGCAGGTTTGCGCCCTGGTGCTCGCCTGCTGTCCAGCCACATGCCATGCCTTGCTTCCCGAGAGCCTCGGATGCCCCCGCATTGTGCCCGTCACTGCGCTCCACGTGGGTAAAAGGAGACTGATGGAGGAAAGACTGACTCGACCTGCTGGCCTGACTTTCATTGTGTAGTTTACTGTGTTACCGCCTATTACTTGTACACAGACATTAGGTTGACAGAATACTGTTTTACATCAGCAACATTCACAGTCCAAGAATAACCACAGAACCAGGTCCCACCCCGCTCACCTTCTGTCCCCCCGTCCCTGGACACAGTCGTGATAGAGAAAGGGGCACCGCCCACAGCTCTCGGGGCCAGGCCTGCCCTCGCTGCCACTGACTTGGTCTGACGCCCTCCTCACTTCTTCCCGTCCCCTTCGGGTCTCCCGAGCCCCCTCCCCACCGAGGCTTAAGGCAGTTGGTTCACAACCAAGTCGTTTGGTGACCTTGAGTGAGCTCCCGACAGGCACTGGGGTGAGATGTCTGTGCAGAGTTACTTGCAGGATGGGATGTTGGGTGTTGCTTCTCGAAATAAGAAAGCTATGGGGCCCTAGTTCTGGGGTGGGTGGAGAGCAGGGTGATGGAAGAAGGGCAGCTGGCCTTCAGGGCGACACCGCCTGGCCCTGGGGCTCCCTTTTTTTTGGGGGGGGGTGGGGAGCATCACTGCTCTCCGGTGGTGGGAGTAGGAGGCCCAGCCCCACTGCTGGAATTGAACCTCCGTCCCAGTGGGCCGCAGTCCCGCGCACAACCACTACGCCACCGGGGCTCAGCCCGGGGCTCGCTTTCTGAAAGGAGAACATCCCACCCAAACCTGGGGAGTCTTCTCCTTTGTAGGGGCCACGCCTGGGAAGCCAGGACTCGTTCCCTGCTCTTGGTATCTCCACTCCTACCAGAAACCGCTCCAGTTCTCTTCTCGTTTGGAAATCAGTCAAGCAAAAACGAAGGTTAATTTTCAAGATACAGCGGATGGTCCCAGGGGAAGGACATGGTGACATGATTTGCAGCTGAATTTCCCGTGCCGAGACCTGGGGATGTTTCTCTCACTAGCCGGGCGGACCAGGGTACAAAGACCTTTCCTTTCAGGTCCAACCCAGTTCTCCCTGGCTGGCTCCTTGCCAACAGCTCGCTCACAGGGCTGCTTTCCCCGCCATGGCTCGATGGAGGGCTGGTCGTGCCAGGCCTCCGAGCGCGAGTGTGTGGCCCCCACCTTCCCTCGCCTTGATGCCGTGACTACCCACCAGTAGGTAGCTGCCCATGGTTGAAAGCAGAACGTGCAGCAGAATGGAAGACCCGTTGCTTTGTTCTCGACGGGGGCAATGTGTTTGTGTTTTAATCTCAATCTGATAGTCTCGGTCCCCTCCACTTTGCAGCAGCCTTTAGGCCGCCTGTAATATTTTTCACTATCCCTAAACACTGAGAAGTTTCAGCTGGGTGTAAACACTGCTCAGATCTGGCCCCCACCTCTTAAGCTTTAGGGGTTGGGTGGTGGTGAATCGTGGTCCCGGACAAGTGTCCGGAGACTTGTGCCTGGGCGCTGGGGCCACCCTGGTGCTCTTGAGGGGGAATCAGAAAGGCGCCCTTCAGTTGAACCCCGCTGGCCTGCGATGGTCAGAAACAAAACAAAAAACCAAGAACTGCACGGGCCCGTGGGCAAGACCCCAAATGAGGCGAGGGGAAATGGGACAGGCATTTTTCAGAAGTAGAATTAAAAAATAAATACATACATAATACATTTATAAGCAAGAAGCCATTGTCAGAAGTATTTTTACACCTAGAATTCATAGTTGAGAGAGGAAGTCACTGTAGAAAGAAAAGAAAGTACGAGCCATTTCCTATTAGAAACTAACCGGACGGTGGAATTTATGTCCCAGAAAGAGCAGGGGGAAAGCTGGTTTTCCCCACCACAGGTCAGGGTTATAAAGCAACATGTGGCATTTCCATTTCACGGTAGCAATTCTGTAAGTTTATTTACAGTCCAAGTTGGAAGCAGACAGTCTTGTCTTCCTGGCCATGGGTGGCTCCCGCCAACCAGTGCAGCACCGAGGGCGGAGGGAAGGGAGAGAGCCCATCAAGAAAGCTGCCACTGGCATCTGGCTGTATTGGTTTATGGCTTGTGGGCACCTGTGAGGCTGGGCGCTCGTAGGAGGCCCTCCTCGGACTGCCCTCTCATCTCCCTCATCAGGTCACCCCACACGAGGCAGGGCTCAGACCTGGAAGCAGTGTGTTGACCGGATAGGAAGAAGTAGCTGCATCCGAAAGACGGGTCTTCCTGCAAACACTGTTAAAACTCACAGGGAGGGAGGGAACTTGGTCCCCGCCTTCTAGTGCCCAAGAACTACTGGGATGGGGAGCAGGGAGCAGGTGGGGGCTCTTGGGGAGGAGGGGGTAGGAAGCCACTCTCCCACAGGCAGCTGTGGCGCTGACAGCACAGTCCTGTGTCTCTCGCGCCCATGGTGTAATACTGGGGCCACTGTGGGAGGGGATGTCTGAACCAGAGACACAGGACTCAAGGCAGGGTGAGAAGGAACGAGTGACGCCTGTGCTGTGTCAGGATCTTAGCGCTTAGGGCTGAATAGGAAGAAACCCAGGCGGAGATGTCGGGTGGAAGCCCCCCACCTGTTGAACGACTTAAGGATTCTGTCTTCAAGGAGTCAGTAGGTCTCTGGTCTATTCCTCATAGCACCCAGGCTCCGAAGCTCCAGAGGAAAAAGGGGGGGGTTGGGGGTGGCGGTAGTTAGCCGGGCTATTAGATTCCAATCGTTTCCCCCCGGGCCACAGGAAGGAGGCTGGGATGTTGCTAAGTGTTGGATGCAGACTCTCAAAGGTTTAGTTGAAGACAATGTGATGAAGAGGGCAGGGAATCGTCGTGGATGGAACTTCTTAGTGGGCACTTTTCGTGTAAGAGCCTGAAAAGTGCTCTTTGGCTCATCACCCTCCTCCCCTCTCCCTTGCAGTCAGGCTGCAACCACAGAGAAGACACTGGCTGAGACGCTCCTCTCTGGGGAGGGAGGTGTGCTGCATTCTCCCGGCGAGGAGGTCTGCAAGGGAACCGGCCAGGGGGCCATTCCCAGCCTCGTCCTCCCTCCCTGCCTCGGCAACCCCTCACCTCTCTCCTGACCGCTCCAGTGCACACGCAGGGGGAGGAGGGAGCAGTCAGATGACTGTTTAATTCAAGAGGCAATCTCTGCACCAGTGTCAGGTTGGTTTGGACTCCAGAGAAAACAGCAGCAGACCCCGTGTCCTCTACCGAGTTGGGCCAGCAGGGACACAAAATAGGCCCTTTGTTTGCCAGGGGGGCCCCAGCGACACATGCTGGGGTGACCTGACTGGGACACCAGTACCTGGAACCAAGAGGGAAGGGTGCTTTGGGTCAGGGACCTAAAGGGGTGGTGGGTTGAGGTGCAGGGGTGGAGTCTGAAGCAGCAACCCCCTCCCCCCCAACTCCAGTTTGAGGTGACCAGGAGTCCCACCACCAGGGTCCATCTGTGGTCCCTCGCCTGCGTCACAGGGTGTGGTTCCTGGGCCCCGGCCCACGCTGCCTCATTGGGCCTGGCAGGGCAGAGGCCTGGCGGCGGCGGATGAGGGTGGTGGCGCGGGGGAGGTCACTTGAGCAGGGAGATGTCGTCCGCAAAGTCGTCGTGCTGCTGGCGCAGGCAGCGCAGGCAGCGCCACTGGCACACCATGAGGCAAAGCGGCAGCATGAAGAGGGCGCAGATGGCGGCCATGACGTAGGCGATGGTCATGAGGGTGGACTCGTCCGTCTGCGGGATGTTGTACCCACAGTCCTCCATGTCGGGCATGACAAAGGGGCCTTCCACCGCCGCCGTCCGGAACTCGTCGTGCACTGGGTGGGGACAGGGCACACGGGAAGGGCAGCTCATTGCCACAGCAAGGACAACAAGTGGCGAGCTGCCAGACGGCAAGACCGTCCCTGTCACCCCTCTGTGGAGGGGGGCCAAAAGCCTGTGCCAGAGGGCACCGGGAACAACAGCCCGTTCTTGGTACCTCTAGTAGGACGAGGCCCTGCAAGTCGCTACTGATGAGTTGACCACTCTTGGCCTTCGTGACCCTCTTACACCCCAAGTATAAACTCACCTGCCGCTGCTGAGAGCAAGACTGCCACCTGCCCATTTCCCGAACGCCCAGCTTCATCACAGCACCCGGCAGGCAGGGCCGTGGAGTTGGAGCTCCAGGGCGGAGCGGCTCTGACCCTGGGTTCCCAGCAGCGGCCATTGCTGGGCAGGGTCCACCCTGTCAGGCCGCAGCACGAGGGTGAGCACTAACGCTACCTGCTTGTGCTCAAGGTTGACCTTGACTGCAGGCACCTCGTAGGACCTCCCACCCTGGCAGGGTTCCAGGTGTCCCCCCGACTGGACAGGGAGGATGTAGAGAGACCGGTCCCAAACCCTCCTCCCTGACTCACCGTGGCAAGCGCTGACGGCAAAGCCGATTCGCTTCCGGGCCCGGTCGAAGACCACATAGAAGCCCTCCATGATGACAGCGCCCATGACAGTGCCCGTGGAGGACTGGGAGATGGCGAACTTGTAACAGTCGTCCTGGGAGGTGGCCACGTCTTCCACGGGCCGCAGGTATTGCTAGAGGGGGCAGTCAGAGTGAGAGTCCATGCCACCCTCCGTCCCGAGTTGCGTTTCTCCAGGACCCCCGATCAAGGAGCCCTGGTGGCATCATGGACTCACAGAGCTGCCAACCGCGAGGCCAGCAGTCCCCAACCCCAGCCGCCCCATGGGACTCAAGAACAGCCCCGGAATCACGGAGGCCGCACGGCCTTGTCTACAGGCCGGCTACGAGTTGGAACTGACTTGATGGCAGGGAGTCTGGAGTTTTTTGACCTTTAGACATGCGCCTGGCTTGTCTCCTGATCGCTCAGCCCCCACAGGCCCCCCTACCCCCTTCCTGGGGCCCCAGGACATACCTGGGGGAGGATGGTGATGCGGAAGGACTGGTTGGTGAGCTCGCCCATTAGGTAGAGTGAGATGACCGGGAAGATGTTCCACGGGGTGGTGCCCGCCTGCCAGCACACCAGCTGCTCCCCCAGCCAGAAACCATCCGGGAACTTCTCCGTCTGCCTTGGCGAGAAGGGGCCAAGGGTGAGGAAAGGCCCTCGCTCCCCCTCTCCCTCTCAGCCCCCCCAGGCCCTCTGTGTGCTCTTTCAGTGGGGTGACTGCGCCGGGGCAAGACAGACTACAACCCAGAATCAGAGTCACAAATTGGGGGGCTGGGGTCAACATTTCATAGCGGGGAGACTGGGTCCAGAGCACACAGGCCCACGAAGAAGGGGCGAGAGGATGTTTCAGCAGAAGGCTCTGCAGGTAGACGCTCTGTGGGCAGGTGGCTCTTGTGGGCACATGGACGGCTCTGACACTGCCTGTCTGTGCCTCCCCCTCTCCTTAGCCCCACTGACCGAGGAGGCTGCCTTGATGGATTTGACGGCAGCCTCAAACACCTTCTTGGGCAGACGGAGGTTGGTGGTGCCGCTGTCCACGATGCTCTTGTCGTAGTTGTACTGGGAGGGAGAAGAGGGCGTTAGAATCGTCTACGACCCTTGTGGGTTGCTGGCCCTGGCTCAGTTCATGAGGTGAGCCTGGCAGCTGCCGGATCCTTGCCCGGTTTCTGAATCCCACTTCTTGGGAATGTGGCTTGAGGCAGATTACTTAACCCGTGCGCTTCAGTTAAAGTACCACACCACCTGGCTCAGAGGAGCCCTCAGTAAACACGGACTCTCCTAGGTGCACAGCTGCTCTCCGAATCTTAAAAACACTGCATGCAGCGCTTCTAATTCTTCCTCGTACTTCTACTCAGCAGAAAGATGGGGCTTACTACTCCCATAAAGAGCGGCAGTCTTGGGCTGAGCCCCGGTGGCGTAGTGGTTGTGTGCAGGACTGTGGCCCACTGTGATGGAGGTTCAATTCCAGCAGCGGCTCCACAGGAGCAAAGGCTGGTCCTCCTACTCCCACCACCAGAGGGCAATGATGTCCAAAAACACAAAAAACAAAGAGTGACAGTCTAGTAAAGCCACAGGGGCCCTTCTACCCTGCCCCACAGGCTTGCTGGGAGTCAGCATGGATTCAAAGACAGGGAGTGAGTGAGTGAGTGAGTACTTTAACCTCTTATAATTTTGTTTTGGTTTTTTTTGTGGCATCACTGCCCTGGTGGGAGTAGGAAGGCCAGCCTTGCTCTGCTGCTGGATTTGAACCGTCAACTCTTCGGGCTGCAGTCCTGCACGCAACCACTATGCCACCAGGGCTCAGCCACTCTTATCATTTAACATGTCCCAAACCAAACCCACCAAGCTCACTGTCACTGAGCTGATGTCAGCTCACCGTGACCCTAGAGGACAGGGTGGGACTCACTGCCCCTGCGAGTTTCCAAGACTCGTCACCCTACTGGAGTAGAAAACCCCGGCTTCCTCCTTTGGGATGTCTGGTGGTTTCGAATTGCTCACCCTGTGGTTCACAGGCCCACACGTAACCACTCTGCCACCAGGGCCGCGTAATTTAACAGAGAGAAGAGGCGAATTAGGTCCAAATTTCTTGGGTCTTTGCTATGTGCCCAGGACCATGGCCTGTGAACTTTACCACCACCATCTTTGCAAAGAAAACAAGTACAGAGGACTGACCTTGCCTGACAGTCCAGAGCCAGTGACTGGCAGCTGCAGGCTCACACCCAGGCCCTTCCGAGTCCACAGCGCCTCTCCTGTGCAGGAGCACACGGCCTCCCGAGGGACATGTCCACTGGCACTGACTGCCACCAGGCACTGTCACTGGTTCCACGCCCGTCACTAGAGCAGAAGGCTTGTGGTCCCTGTGTGAGTGCTTGTCCCTCCGCCCTGCTCCTTGGCCTCATCCACCTAGCCTCACAGCCCCCCTTGGCCTGTCGCTGTGTCCCCAGCCCCTTCCCTGGTCCGGGATGACTGGGCCCCTGGGGGGTGGTACCTCCTTGCAGTCCATTTTAAGATCCTGTCCGTTGATCTCCACCCGCACGATGATCACCTCGTAATACCACTCTCGCCGGATGGGAGTGTACCAGAGACCCCCTGTGTACAGCGAGTGGTCGATGCCGCCGATGATCTAAGGAGAAACAGGCAGACACCTGCACCGGGGCCTGCAGGGAGGCACGCACCAGGCCCGGCCCTTCCCTGGATGGCAAGGCCCCCTGCAGATGACTGCACCTCCCGTTCCCGAGCAAATCGTGTCCATGGCATCGTGTGGAGCCTCTTCCCTGCATTCGGGGGAAACCGCTCTCTGGGATGTCACAGTGTTCCAGTCCCTGAGACGGCATCGCACAATGAATGCCGAGTGAGTGGTTAGTTTCATGGTCCCACGTTTCCTGTGCTTTGTTGGCTGGAGGTGAAGACCCATTGGCCTTTCCCTAATTCAGTAATTAATGAGCAGACTTAACCTGCCATCTGATCATCAGCCTGAATCATCTTAATTTGCTCGGTCCCATTATCCTTTCCTTTGACTCATCCCAGGCTTTCTGGATCAATATACCTTTGGTTTCTCAGATCCTCTCTCAAACGATGCAGGGAAGGGCAGAAGAGCCAGGGTGGGGGCAGGAAGAGGGGTTGCTCTTGATTCTACCCAGGGGGGCCCACACTGCTCAGCTGAGGGGAGGGGGCGCAGGACTGTGAGCGCTCCTTGGAGGACCCACTCACCATGCTGCCTCCCACCGAGGCCAGCACCTCCGACTGGTTGAGGGGGAAGCCGGCCCCACAGAGCTGCAGGGAGAAGAGGTTGGGCACGTGCGTCTGCTTTACCAGGGAGTCAAAGAAGGGCTCCAGCGAGTCGTCGGGCTGTGAGAGAGACAGAGAGTCCTGGCACCCGTCCCAAATGGGGGCTGGTGGGCAAGGCCACCCAGAACGGCTCCGATGTGGAGGCGAAGGGGCTGGGGAGAAGTCCACAGACGGCACAGCTGAGGGACAGCTCTGTGGGCGTTCTGGTCCCCATCCATACGCCTCGCCTGTGCAGGGTTATGGGGCCTCTCTCCTTGAAGATCTCTGTACCCGCCACAGCTTCTCTCACCAGACTCCTGCCCTCTTCCGGGCTGAGATTCACCGCCCTCCCTCCCTGCTCCATACTCTTCCTTTGAATGGATGTGTTTCCCCTCCTTCCCGGTGGGGCCAGAGCCTGCCCCTCTCACCCTGGCGATCTCCGCATAGGCCAGCCCCAGGATGCCCTCCCAGTTGGAGCCATTGATGAAGAACTTGTCTGATTCTGTGATGGCAGCAATGTTGGCGCGCACGGTGACGTTGGGGCCGTGGGGGATGCTCACCAGGTCGGTGCCCAGCTCCCCCTCCCACTTGCCCTGGGTATAGGGCACATACACGCCCTTGCGCAGGTCCCGGTACGTGCTGGAGCTGTGGAGGGAAGCAGAGCTCTGTGAGGGCCCAGCCCCAACGCCTGGGGCCGGGAGCCGCAGCAA
>PVJH01049448.1:0-10327 GCA_004026705.1 Nesogale talazaci | reverse complement strand
CCAACTACAGCTAGATTTTTTATTCTTGTTGTTGCTGTTATTAGTGCTACTCTTACTACTTATGACTGCATTTTTTTCTCTGTTCACTGTTTCCCCCCTCTTCCTCTCAGTGCCTCTAACGGTACCTAATACAAGGTAGGTAGTCAGTCAATATCTACTGAATAGATTACTCTACAAGAAAACCACACACAAAAAAAAAAATGAAAAAAAAGCTACAACTTTGGCCACCATTTCTTTTCCTCTTACATTTCAAATTTGGAAATGTGAGACTATTAGCTGAAAATACTGTGTTTACTGGAGTTCAAAACAAGCTCTGGGCTTATTTTGAAGTTGGAATCTTTAGTCTCTTTCTTTTTTGAAGTTCTTTATTGTATTTTAAAAGCAATGTCTTATTCTCATTAGTGTTACGAAAAAAAAATCCAACACTTACACGTCTCAATGTTAATGTAGAAGAGATTCAGTTTGTTTCTAATACACTCACAGCATAGACATCAGCAAATGGTTTACCATTTTACAGAGAAGTTGGGAGTCCCTGAGTAGTGTAAGTCGTTAAGCAATTCACTCCTACTCGGAAGGTTAGTGGTTTGAGCACACCAAGGGAGGCCTTGGAAGAAAGTCCTGAAAAACTGGCTTATTTCCAAAGGTCACAACTTAAAAGACCCCGTGAAGCAGACTCTTTTGGATAAGGACGTCCGCCATGGAAAGTTGACAAAGGAGAAGGTACAGTACTTTTTCCTAGTATGTCTTTTGTGCTATTCCTGTTTCTGTGCATGCTTTCTTCTTCAGGGACATAGTGATAGACCACATTTGTGTTTGGTATAAATATTAACCCCCCTTTTTTGGCTCAGAACCCTGCAATGGGTACAAAAGTCAACAACAATGTCCAAAAAAATAAATATAAAGATAGAAGATAATCGTGTCTATTTAAGCATAAGTCACTCTCTAAATTCTAAGAATTTACCTTTCTCAATGAAAAGTAAAACAAACAACAGTAATAATGATCATAAGTCTCAGCCTGGATTTCTCAACTACTATCTGGGGTGCTTTTCGCCGGTGTTCTGTGGGAAAAGAGCAAAATCAAACAACAGCTCCCAAACAAGAATGACTCTCTCTCTCTCAGCTCTGAGGCCTTGTCACTAGAGTTGTCCTTGCTGCAGTTGCCCTTGTTCTTTGAAGAAGCCTGTTGCTTCGAGGAAGCCAATTTCTGTTGGAAGAAAATTTCAGATATTGTGCAAATAAATGGAGACACTTATGATTTGGTGAAGCGATTGGTCAGTTTCATTCGAAGAGAGGAATGATTAGCTATTATCCAAATAGTGCCTTGAAAATCACCCCAAATGCTTGCAAACTGAGTGGAAAGAGATTGAGGGGAGTAGGCTAGGCAAGAATCGGGCATGGAGGGACAGGAGAGAGGGAAGAACAGACAATGGTGAGAGAGGAAAAGAGGGGTAGAAAGGGAGGAAGAGAGATGACAAAAAGGCAAAAAAGGAGAAGGAGAGATTGGGACTATACCTATGAATATATATATATATATATATATATATATATATATATATATGGAAAAATATAAAGGATAGTTGTTTGACATGTGTACTTTACGTAAGCTGCAAATCGATTGATGTGGAAGTGAGAACAGGTTTTTAGGAATAACCAAAAAAGCAGATGAAATGGATGGGGCCGGGTGGGGGGGAGGGACCCCTTACCACTACCCACTGTCATGAAAGGGACCACAGAGAGTGGGAGAAATGTGGAGTGAAAGTCAAAATCCTAAAATGACCAGGTTTCCTGATTGGATAGAGATGGAATCCTAGGGGTAGGGCACTTCAAATCTCCCTGCAGATCAGGAAGGGAACTCATCGGTATGGCTCTAATTTCAGGCCAACAATAGACAGGTCTCTACGGGGAACAAGACCATGAAAGAGGATTACATTTCAGGTCCAAATGGCAGCATTTACCCCAAGAGAAAATTCAGAAGGGAAGAAAGGAGACATGGAAATAGGGATTATGGGGAGATGAATTGTATTACATTGTGGGGACTGCAGCCACAGGCATGAAACAAAATGTATATGAATGGCCAAATGGAAAGCAGTTTTCTTCTGTGTAATTCACAAAGAAACGGGGTTGCTTTTGTTTTTAAAACTAACTCACAAAGTCATGAAACTGCATGAAGAGTCTGTGAGTTCTGTGAGATGTTGTGGCCCCAAGGGGCGGGGGAGAGCTATCCAAGAGAGAGAGAAGATGAGCTCTGAGGGACGGGAGCAGGAGTAAAGCCAGAGAGGATGCAGCGGGGCCGCAACTGGGAGAAATTGGAAATCTGAAGCAAGTTTAGCTTCTGCCTCATAGGAAGTAATTCACTTAAGAACCCCTCTGCAGACTTACTTTTCTTCGATATGGAATGAGAAAAGCATATTTTCTAAGTCTCAGCCACTGGGGCACTCTTTAGATCAGCATTCTATTTTAACATAATAAAAATATTGATAGAGTGTTATGTTGGCCAAAGGAACATTAAATAGTTTGAGGTGAATTTCAAGGTAAATTGTTTCATAGGATTTTTTTTGAAAAGTCAAGTATACATCACTTATGGACCTTTAAAATTAACTTTGATTTTCAATATATCTTTATTCCTATTAAGGCAAGCTACTAAAGAGCCAAAGATCACATAATAATTGGATCTGTATCTATATATCTATTATTGGAGTTTTTTCTTTCTGTTAGACATTCCATCTCTAAAAACCAACTTTGTTAGTTAAGTCAATGTATCAGCTTTCACTGACATGGATTTCAAAACTTTTTTTCCCGAATTATATAATAGATATATTGGAGAGTTTTGATGAGAACCTAGCTGAAGAAATGCGGTGCAATGAGGGGCACAAAGAACAGGTTCTTATTATGTTCTTATTTATGAGAATAAACAACAGGGTGTTGTTTACTATTGTGTCATTAGGTCTTCACAAAATCTCATGGGGCATGTGTTAGTCTGGGAAGACTAGCGAAACAAATCCAGGGAGACACTCATATGTGTATAAGAAAGAACTTTATGTAAAATAGCAATTGTTATTGAGAAAACATTCCAGCCCAGTTCAGATCAAGTCCATAAGTTCAATATTTGCCCAAATGTCCAATACCAGTTTATAAATTCCTCTTCAGACTCACACAGCATGTGTACTGTTGCTGAATGCAGGAAAGTCACAGGCCAGTGGGTGGAAAGTCATGCGGATCCAGTGACAGTGGAAGCATCTCAGTGCTGGTGGGGTCTCCACGTGGCTCCTTCAGTTCCAGGGCCCTGGTTCCAGCAGCATAGCTCCATGTGGCTTATCAGCAGGAATGTCTCACAGAAAACAAGCAGAGAGTATCTATCTGGCTCCAGTGAGCTATTTATCTCTGTAGTGCCTCCACATGAGGTCATCAACCTGCGACCTGATTGACAGGCTAAATTCCACCTCTTCACTCTTAATAGTCTTGAGATGACACCACATGATGTCACCACCACAGGGCAGCCATTTGATTTGGTGCTCCAGAGGAAAAAGAAAACACCATGAGGGAAGGATGAGAAGCACTGACAAAACACAGGAGGAGGCAAAACACAGGTGGCACTGTCTTCTTTTGTATGGCAGAGTTAGAAAGGCAGTGTTGATTTAGCCCAGGGCTTAGCAAAATTGTGAGACAGCATCTCACAATATTTTAAAAATTATTCAAGAGCTATGGATTTATTTGATAAATATATGAAATCCTTGAATTCTGAATAATATCCTTTCATTTTTTTCCCAGTTTTACCTTAGAGCAATGACTCTCAACCTTCCTAATGCTTCGACCCTTTAATGCACTTCCTCATGTCAGGGTGACCCCCCCCCCAACCATAAAATTATTTTAGTTGCTACTTCATAGCTGTAATTTTGCTACTGTTATGAATTGGGAGACCTCAGTAAAAGGGTTGTTTGACCTCCCCAAAGGGCTGTGGCCTCCAGGTTGAGAACGGCTGCCTCAGAGCCTTGTGTATGCACCCAAAGAGCTGCTTATGGCTCTGAAATCAAAGTTGGCTAACCACTGATCTCCTCAAATAAGCCAAGTGAAATTCTTCAAGAAAAAATGAGTTAAATTTGTGGAGCTTTTCTGACTAAAAATTCCCTCTTAACCTTTTTTCTGACTTAGCCAAGGATGGCTTGATTATTTATGGAACATGAAGCCTCACAGCCTTTTGGAGCCTGAAAAGTTTTCATTTTATTGACCAGAAGATGGAGCCATTATATAAAGAATTAAGAAAAGAGTTGCCAAAAGAAAAAAAGAAGAAGAAATTGCAGGGGGAGATGAAACCATGATTTCTCTCAATGGGCTCTTGACAATCTGAGAATCACCTCTGGAAACTGGCAATAAAGAAACCGTGTATCTTAATTCGCATACATATAGAAATAATCTATTATTAGATACTGGACCAAACTCACTGCCATCGAGTCAATGCTGACTCTGTGTGACCCCCTCTGAGTTTCCGAGTGGAAACCATTGATGGGAGTAGAAAGTTCAAACTTTCTCCTGAGGAGGTGCAGGGGCTCTCAAACTGCGATCATATGGAGCACGGTCCAACACGTAATCACGCCTCCACCAGGGCTCCTGAGTAGGACACAGCAGTAGGCAATCAGTCACACAGACGTGTCACAGACACTTCCCTGAACGGGTTAGTACAATAAAGAGAGGTTCTTGTAAGGTAAAACAACCTGTTACCTGTTTGCACTCTATGATTATAATCATTCTGGTTACCTTGGACCAAGGCCAACTTCATGAAGCCGGTGGCATTTGAACTGATACTCTTTAATATTCTTTTTTGTATGCTCACATACTTAATGACAAGGAGACTATTTTTTAAACTGGAGCTCATTTTTTTTCATTAATTCACAATCGACCATCTATAAATACCACGGTCATCATTTCCGTGATAATAATTCACTATAGGGGAGGGGGGGATAATGCTTCTCTATAGTCATTTTGAACTTTCCTAAGCATTTTTTCAAGTTCTTTATTTAGTCAAATGTACATAATAATCTATACTCACAAAGAGCAGGAGACAAATCTGTGGTGAGTAAAAAGCAGAGAATGAGACTCACCATTAAAAACCCTGACTTGTTGCTCAGCGACAGTCTGTTGGAACCCCCCGGAAGTAAAACGCTGGACTCCAGGAGCAAACTGAGGAAAGGAGTGATTTTCTGATCAGTCAGTTCTAGAGGAGAGTACTGATAATTACATATAAAGATATGAAGATAATTTTTTAAATGGCTATAAATTACAGGACTATTTATTGAACAAAAATGACAAGGGGAAGCTACGCATTCTCAACATATCTTTTATCTAGATCAATGCACTTCTGAAGATGTTGCTTCCATCTCTTCAAGCCTTGTCTGAAGAATTTTGTGCTCCTTGAGTTATATTATTACTACATTGATATGGCAGTGTTGGCATCCTCAAGGAACTCTGATCTTATACCTTTGAAACATTCTTGGCCTCTTTGGGAAAGAAGAATGAAGAGGCAGGGTCCATACAGGGGTGTGGTTTCCCATCAAATTTCTCATGGGACAGCCTTGCTATCATTTTAAATGAACAGGTGCAAGACCATAAATGGGACACAAAAATCCATGCAGTCTTCTTGTCCTTTGACTCACTAGAAGTTTTAAAATTTTCTTAATAATTTCTGAGTAATTTAGTGATGACTCCCTCCCTCATGATTTTCGTTATGAAGATCTGTCAAGATTGTCCCTTCCACTGTCCACCCCCCCCCCCAAAAAAAAATAACAACAACAATCCCCATAAACTTCTGAACTGACCTTTCAGCTTTGAATTGAACTGACCCAGAAATTTCTCTGGAAAGTTGCTATTCTGATCGAATGGTTTTGGAAAACATTGTAACAAAAGTAAACCAAGCATATTACTGAGAGAATTTGTCAGCAGCCACCCACTGATTATAGAAACATGTTTAAATACACCTTATATTAGATAGATTTGTGCATATATGAACTGGTGAACCAGGAGATACTTTTTGGCATTTCCTTGTATGGTCTCTGTGGATTCAAATCCATAGAATTTCCATTTGCTTGTAAATTGAGCTGCAATCACAATCACCATGGGGCGGGGGTGGGACGTAAAGAGTCCAGTTCTCAGACTGCAATCCAAAGAGATCCAAGTGCAATCTCTGTCGATAGAACCGGGGATTGGTTTTAAGCTTCCCAAACAATTGCAATGGGGTGTCGAAACAGGAGAATGGAGAATCTTGACCAGGATCTCAAACTACAATGTGCCTATGAATCACTTGGCATCTGGAGATGCTACTGCCACTGTGACTACTGGACCAGAAGCTCAGAACCACAGAGGAACTCTTTAGAAATGTAAACTAAGGGACCAACCCAAACCTACGGAAACAGAACTCTGGGACTCATAGACTCATCACCCATTGTTGCTGTCCAGTGAATTCAGACACATAGCAACCATACAGTTACTGCAGAACTGACCCATGCTGAAAAAACAAAACAAAGCAAAAATAGCTCACTGCTGTAGAGTTGACTCCTGGCTTCCAAGACCGTCCTTCCTCATGGGATTAGAAAACCTGACCTTTCTCCTGAAGATGACTGTTGCTTTTGAACTGCTGAGCCTGCAGTTAACAGTTCAATGAGTAACCCTCACACCATCACAGATTACAGAAGGGATAGTGAATTTGCCCCAGAATCAGTTGCTGCATTTCTGAAAGACAAGCCTGGGCAAGGGATGATCTGTGCCCCAGTCTCCCCCGACCCCCTTCGGCTGACCACAGTGCCTGGGTGGGCAAGTCAGATTTCAGAGGAAAGAGCCAGAGAGATCAAGATAGTCAGGTGCGGTGGAGCCTTGTTCTCAGCTGCTTCCACAGCAAGATGAGTTTTCGATCCATTGTCTGGCTTTTTGTTGTTGTAATTTAACCTCAGTTTTTCTGTATAATTATTTCACTACAGAGGTGAACATGTATGATCTTCAACATGATACACATGCTTTGGTGTAAATATAGCAAACTGAATTTCCCTGCAGTTACAAAATGTGAAGATGTTTAAAGTTACAGTGAGAAATGGTTATTTTGCATTTCGCTGGGCCTGAGGTGACTCTCTGTAATGTTGACAAAGACAACTTCCTCAATGGAAATAGAAAAGTGTAACCAACACCACTTTTCCCTCATTTTCTCAGAGCTCATACATTTGTCTATAAAAGTGTAAACTAAAAAAAAAAAAAGTGTAAACTTTGCTTTTTTCTAGCCACAGAATTGCCTGGTAAAAAAGTTCAGGAAAGAGGGGTAAAGTAATGTGAGGACTTACTTACCAAGCTAGGTGAGTGAGATATCGAAACAGAGTGAGAGAGAAGATATTGGGTATCTCTCTTTTCTTTAAAAATGAAAGATCAAAGAGGGCACTATCGTAACGAAATCTAAGTTAGGTGTCCTCCAGTCAACAAGTCCTAACCAATTTATGCTACTGTCAACTCACCCCCCACACCCCCACCCCGAGGCATAGTTCTAGAAAAAAAGTCAATTTTTGGTATGGGCCTCAAAGCTACCAGGTTCCCTTACCTGGATGAACTAAGGTCCTCCTTCCTCAGACTTCTTCCCCTATCCCGTTTAAATTTCATTTCCTCCTGATCTTTTGAAAGACCAAGGAGTCCAAGTGGTGCTGTCAAGTAAGCATCGGACTGCTATCCACCAGTCTCACCTGGGGAGAGAGTTGAGGCTATGTGCTTCTGTAAAGATTTACAGCCTCAGAAATGCTATCTATGAGCCTATGCTATAGGCTGGATCCCTATGAACCAGATTTAACTTGATGACAGTGGGTTTGGGAGTTAATCTTTAGGAACATAGACTGGCACATCTTTCTCGTTCTGAGCAGTTGTTTATTTTGAACTGCCAATCTTTTGGTTAGCAGCATAATCACTACACCACCAGGGCTCCTTCCTCTGGAGCTGGGGCCTAATGATTTACATCTTAACAAGCCATCCAGGTAATTCAGATTCATGCTTAATTCAAGAATTGCTGAGTTAATTCTGGCCTAGCTTCCTCCTGCTCTTTCTTACACCTGGTAACTGGCATTCATGTCATTTTCCAAAAAGATACAATTGAATCACCACCACATGGACCATTTCTTGCTGGAAATGAATTGATCTTCCATTTTCACCAGAATTGTTAAACAAGTAAGCACATACTGTTTTATATTAAGTTAAGCTTTCTTTAAAGGATTGCTTCCCTTGACCTGAAGGATGTTGATGATTGAAGATGGGGAGGCAGGTAGCAAGAAGCTAGCAAAGAAGTCAAGAAATAAAACAGCACAAAGTGTGAAACTTCAAGATTCTGTAGTTGTACTGAATTACTCTTCTACATTTGTCAGCCCATCTAATTTTAAACTCTACATATTATCAGTGTCATAAATAAAAATTGAAATTCATAAATAAAAATTGACATCATGTTCAGATAATGGCCATGATTGAATAAACCATCCAGTATACAACAGGATCCTTGTAATCATTTTGCTAGTTGTTGTTTGTGACTTTTTTGTATTCCCACTCCTCGGTGTACAGAATGTACAGAAGGATGTGGTCTTTGGAGTCAGAGCAGTCTGAATTGGAATTTTGGTTTCACTACTTTCAAGATATGCATGTGCCTTGGAAAAGTTACTTAAGTGTATTTTTTCATCCCTATCAATGACTAAAAATATTGGGGTCTTTTAGGGCTGCTCAGAAAATGAGTGTCATCAGGTTGATTACAACTTATACTGACCCTATATGTCAAGGTGGTACATCGCCATGTGATTTCCTATGTTGTAATCATTATGGGAATTTATCTGTATTCTTACTGAACAGCTAGTGAGTGTGAACCGCTAACCTTTTGGCTATACTGATCTGGAGTCTAAGAAGACTCTACCATTGAGTCAAGGTCAACTCATAATGACCTTATGGGACAGATGAGGCTTTCCAGAGTTTTAAATCTTTATGGAAGTAGATTGCCTCATCTGTTCCCCATAGAATAGCTGGTGTGGTCCAACTGCCAACCTCTGTGGTACCCGTCATCAGCAGAGTGACTAGAGAGAGTCACTTGTGTGTGCCTAGCTTCCAAACCCTCTACTCAGTAACTTCACATTGTTGGAAATTGATCTGGGGGGTGGAGGGGGAAGGGAGGGTTATATATCCTCAGAACTCAATAAAAGACACATGTAAATTAGAATTTCCCTCCAAGGTACCTGGTTGATTGGTAGGCTTCCCTTTTGTGTTGAGCTGATTTAGAAGAAAGTTGTTTTTATTCCACCAGATAATGACAAATATCCCAAATCCTAGTCCAAACAAGTCATGTAAATGTATAGGACAAGGAAAATTCTTCCCTGCAACTCATCTCTTGCTAATTGATTATTAATACCCCTATAGTCTCAGACCTGGACAAGAGGCAAAAGTAAAAAATGAGCAATCCCTGACCATTTCTGAGCTTAGTCTATCAGAGTTTTGCTTTTTCCAGGCAAACTGACTGGATGTGTTGTTGTTGTAAAGTGCTATTGAACTTGTCCCAACTCATAGCAACCTTAAATACCATCCACACAGCATCATGAGCAAGTATAGAGCGCTGAGATAATTCATCGAGCCAACATTAATTGGCTTTATGCATCACCCAGTTGACTTTGACTCGTAGTGACTGTGTGGAAGAGGGCAGGACTGCCCGACTCACATGCCTGAGCTGAGATCTTCACAGCAGTCAGTTGCCAGGACTTTTCTCTCAAACAGCACCTGGTGTCTTTGAACCTCTGATGTTTGGGTTAGCAGCCAAGGACTTAACAATTGTGCCAACAAGTCTCCTCAGCTAATGTTTCCTGAGCATCCTTGGATCTCAGGCCTCTTATTATCTTTCATTTGAGAGGAGACAGGAAAACAGATAATAGCATCCTAATTTTAGGGAGGAGGAAGTTCTGGGATGAAAATAAAAGAACCTAATGTGAGAGAGAGAGTGACTAGAGCATTAGGGTTGCTTTAAGTAGGCTGTGTAGGCCTATGTAACGAAACTTTAAGCTGAACTGTAAAACTATGCACCTATGCTTTGAATCAGAAGGCTTCCCCCACCCCTCACACCCATCCTCACTGATGTTAGGCAGAAAGACCACAAGAAAAGGCCCCAAGGCAGAAGTGGACATACTGAGTCAAGAAAGAGAGAGGTCAGTGGAGCTAATGTAGCCTGCATTTAAGACAGTGCAATGATACGAGGAAGTAGAGGCAAGCGTCAGGTCAACCATCTTCTGCTCTGTCTGTTTCCTGTGAAAAACTGACCCAACAGCAACCAACAACTTGTCATTTCTAG
>PVJH01049447.1:0-10319 GCA_004026705.1 Nesogale talazaci | reverse complement strand
ACATCTAAGTAGGACTTGGGTGCCAAGAAAAAACATATGCAAAGCACTGAAACATTGTCAGACACGGAAGGTCTAATGAGTGAAAGCAGAACATTGTCAGAGATCTCCCCAGAGGAGGGGCACTCAGATCCGAAGACACCCAAAATGTGACTGAGGTGGAGCTGCTTTCTAAATGTAGTGTGACCTTGGGAACGCCACTGAAGTAGAGCTCTGGGAATGTCAGGAACTGATGGGGCACAATTCACAATGAGAACAGCTTCAAAAATCTACTAATAGTAGTAACTGGGAATGCACAAAGTATGCAAATAGACAAATTGGAAGTTGTCAAAAATGGAATCAAATGTGTAAAGATCAATATCATGGAAGATCGTGAGCAGGAATGAATTGGTTTTGGCCATTTGAATCAGAAGACTATGGCATTTACAATGCCAGGACTTGCATAACCAAGAGGAATGGTTTTGGATTCGTTGCCAAAGTGACTTTTAATGCTTTGCTCTCCCTTCAAGTACAATGCTGCTGTGATAGGACTATATCCACCTACCTTGAAAGGAAATCCAATCAATGCAATTAATACTCAATTTTATACATCAAACACAAAAGTTAATGAGGGAGAAATTAAGAAATTCTGACGATTTCTTCAGTTGGAAATTGATCAAATATGCAATCAATCGTCAGTGATGATTATTGGCTCTTTGAATGCAAAAGCTGGAAGCAAAGAGGAAGGAACAGTAGTTGGAAAACCTGGTCATGGTAATAGAAAAACTAAGCTGGAAGTCACATGAGAGAATTTCCCATGATTAACCACTTGTTCATAGTAATGTTTTAATTCAGATGAACTTTTTCATATGGAATGCACAGAAACCAATATTAAATGAAATGTGAAATATTAAAAGTGAAAATATCAAAATGAAATGTGAAAAGTAAGTAAAAAATTAAAATGAAATGTGAAAAGATGTAGATTTATAGAAACAAACAGAAAGAAGACAAGTGGCAAGAACTTGAGAAAAAAATCAAGTTTGGAGTTGTAATTCTCAAAGGTTAGAATATTGGACAATCATTTCCCCAAATGAGCGATACTATATTTAATGATACAGTAAGCATTAAAAGAAGATGGAAAGATTACAAAGTCACTGTACCAGAAAGACCCACTTCTTGAAGGTAGCATAAGAGCAAGGACTAATGGCCTGAATGAAGAAGTTCAAGCTTGACTGAAAGAATTAGCCAAAACCAAGGCTTCAGGAATTGATAGAGTATCAAGTGCAATAATCCAACAAGTTGATAAACCACTGGAAGCACTTATCTGTCTACACCAGAAAATTTTGGAAAAAGCTACTTGGACAACTGACTGACAAGAAGAGATCATTATTTTTACTAACTCAAAAGAAAGTTGACCCTAGAGAGTTATAAGTAGAGGCATGTACATATATAAATATATTTATATATGATGATGAGGAAATAGACCTATGTGCATATATTTATAGGTTTAGTATTAAAGAAGGAGATGGTCATAAGGCCTCTACTCAAGTACACCCTCAAAACAGGAACACTTTTTTCTTAATAATTCGGCACTTTGAGATGCTCACCTTCGCTACACAGTTGCTGAAGACAAAGCTGGTACATAAGAAAACATGATGAAGAAAGTTGATGGTGCCCACCTATCACAAGATATAGTGTCTGGGGTCTTACAGGCTTAAAGGAGCAAAAAAATCATAATGTGAATGAGGGGGGAGAGGGAACAAGTCGAGTGGAGGCCCACAGCCAATCTGTAAGCAATTGGACATCTCCTTACAGAAGTGTCATGGGGAGAAGATGGGCCAGTCAGGGTGCAATATTGCACTGATGAAACACACAGGTTTCCTCTGGTTCTTTAATGCTTCCTCCAACCATCACCAGCCCCATTATAATAATCCTAATTCTACTTTCACGAATCTGGCTAGACAAAAGCATGTACATGAGTATAGACTAGAGCTGGAAACACAGTAAATCCAGGACAAATAACCATTCAGGACCAATATTGAGTAGCCACAACATCAGGTTAAGGGGAAAATGGGGAGAGAAATGGGAAACCATTTCTGCTGGGTCAGTTAGATAGCAGCTTGTTTATCTTTAAGCCTGTAAGACCCCAGACACTATAACTGCCTCCCAGGGGGATAGAAAATACACATGGAGGTAAAGGGAGGTTTAGGATAGTGTAAGACATGAAAAAATAATAATATATAAATTATCAAGGGTTCTTAAGTGAGGGAGAAGGGAAAGGAAAAAAATAAGGACCTGATACCAAGGGATCAAGTAGAAAGAAAATGTTTTAAAAACGATAATAGCAACATATGTACAAATGTGTTTGACCCAATGTATGGATGTATGGATTGTGATAGGAGTGGTATGAGTCCCCAATAAAATGATTTTTATAAAAGGAAAATTAGCTGTATTTAACAAACAAATTGAAAAAGATAAAAAGTGAAAGTTGACCCAACAGAATGCTCAAATTAAAGAATGATGATAAAATTTTGCTGAAGCTTATTCAACAAATGTTGCAGCAGTGCATGAATAGGGAGTTTTCAGAAGTTCACCACCGATTTAGAAGAGAATGGGTAACAAGAGATAGCATTATTGATATGAGATACACCTTAACTGAAAGCAGAGAGGACCAGAAAGATGTCTAGTTGTGTTGTATGAACCACACCAAGACTGGGAGGACCATAACACACTGTGGCTAACCTTGAGTAGCACAGCAGTTCCGGAACACTTCTTTTTGCTCTTTTGGAGCTTAGAGAGAGATCTAGAGACCATTGTGCACAAAGAAGAAGAGAATGCTTGTTTAAAAGTAGGAGAGGTATGAGACAGAGCTGTATCTTCTCACTTATTCAATTTCTATTCTGTATTCTGAACAAATTATAAAGAAGAAGAATGTGGCATCAGTATCAGAGAATGGCTTATTAACAACCTGAGATATGGAGATGAACAACGTTGCTTGTAAGTCATGAGGAATTGAAGCGTTTCCTGAAGATCAAATGTTGTAGTCGTTTTTTTTTTTTTTTAAGGCTAATCAAATGCAGTAGTAAGGGAGTGGTAGACAAATAAGTTGACCAGTAATTGACTGTAAGCTTGTGTTGTGAGAACTCACTATCTTTGGACCAGCCTAAATGTTGTACTCTTTAATATGACTTGCAAATAATTGCAAAGAAAAAGATATCCTCACCACGGGAACAATACGCATCATTATGATAAATGCAGGACAGATTGGTGTTGCCAATAATTTTCTTGCCTTGGATCCACAATCTGTGCTCATGGAAGCAGCAGTGAAGAGGTAAAAAGACAAGCTTCATTAGCTAGACAGACCTCTTTAAAGTGTTGCCACGCAGACCTCTTTAAAGTGTGGAAATGCAAGGCTGTTACCTTAAGGAATAAGGTGAGCCCAGGTCATTGCATTTTCAATTATGTCCTATGCATGAAAAAAATTAGACACTGCATAAAGAAGACCAGAAAAGAATGGATGAGTTTAAGTTGTGGTGCTGGCAAAGAATGCTGAAAGTACCATGGATTAGCAAAGAACAAATACACCTGCCCTGTGTGCTCCATAGAAGCATAGATGGTGAGACTTTGTTTTACATACATTGGACATGTCGGAAGAAACCATCTTCTTCCGGAGAAGAGCATCATGCTTCTTAAAAGAGAGGAGCAGGGGAAAGGAGCACAGTCCTCAAAGAGATGCATTAACACAGTCGTTGCAAATGGGCTTAACCATAGCAAGAATGATGATGACAGTACTAACTTGGCCGGTGTTTTGTTCTAGTGGTCAGTAGGGATTATGACTCATTTGATGGCACCTCATGAAAGCAGAGCTGTCGGTACTTAAAGTCAGGATTCCTAACAAAATTCTCATGGGCCAGCCCTTACAACCCTTGACGAATGTGCAGGCAAATTGTTCTGATTAGAATTTCAATTCCCAGGCACAATATTCTTGACCTTTGTATCACCAAATTCATTGTTCGATTTTCTTAAAACTTTTTACCCTAAGCCCCATGACTCCTTGGATATTCAAGACATTTGTTAAGTTTACTCCTTTGGAACAGCTACCCCAAAGCTTCTGAGCTGAATTCTCTGCCTCAAATTCTTTGAAGTCTTCACAACATTCTTAAAGTTCTTGTTCTACTAAAGAACTACTATTTTAAGAGGGGTAACATTCCTGTGAACTTCAATCATTTGGGGAAGATATCCAATCGATTTTGTTAAAAACATGAAATTAATCCCAATGTCAAAATCAACACCCATCCACCGCCTCACCAACTCAAAGTATCCTTTCCTTTGAATGCACTTTAATGAAACTAAGGCAAACTTGCCCCCGAGAGAACCTGTTTGTTGACTTTTCAAGGTTTAAATATATTTTGTTTGAGAACAAAACCAATGTGCAACTGAATTACAACCACAGTACCAATAGGTTTCTACTTGCTAATGACATAAATATTTCATTGCATGCTACATAATACTATACACATGGTTTTTAATAAGAAATGCTCTCTCATCAAATCATTCTTCCCGAAGTCAGAGTTCTTAACTTCCTGCATTGTTTTTAGGGCTCTTTGGATCATTTTTACCCTTCTCTCCTCATCTACCTATATATTCCTTCCTCATCTACCTATATATTCCTTATGAGTAGATACGATGACAATTTCATTTGTTTCGCTATTTTATAGACTTATAATTTGATGAAACTTCATTTGAAAGAATAACTAAATTGAATCTTCTCAATCAATTAGCACCATATATAATGATCACTATCATTCAAAGTCCTTTTCCTTGCTGAAAACTTTGAGACCTCTTTCTGACTTCATAGTCTATATTTGCTCAGACATTGAATTTTAACACTCTGTGGTAATTGCCTTTCATGCTTTTCATATCAAAATATGGCTTAAAAACCTTACCTTATGTGTTAACAGATAAATGTTCAAACTCAAATTCAAAATAAAACTCACTTCCATCTGATCAATTCTGACTAGTTATTTTTATAACAGGTGACTAGAGAGATATTTCATTTTTGGTTATCACAAAATCTTGCATTAATATTGGAGATTTCTTTATAGATAGGAACAAAATTATTTTTTTCATAGACAAATTAGAAAGATGTTGGGAAATTTTAGGTATTGATATTTCTAGCCATTTATCATACCACAGAATTTAATTTTGTATATAGTCACCTTATATGTCAGGCCAATCATTCCTTGAAGCATATATATGGCTAGAAAAATCTCTAGGAAATATGAGGGGTTAAATACTCTATGCTGGGAAGATGCACAGAGAATAATTTTCTGGAAGCTAACTCCTGCCTTGTTCCTATTTTCAAAAATAGAATCCATGAAGGGGAAAAATTTAATAAAGAACTATTCTGATGTGTTTCAGGGATGTAATAAAATTTTACATTGGCTTAAGCTATACATTAGATATTTTAAGTTTTTTAAAATGTAATCATCAGTTGATTCAATCATAACAATATATAATGGCAATGTATTGTGAATTTCTATCCCATCCTAAGTATTAAATCCTTCTTTATGTGGCTCCTGAAATTGATATTGTCATATGAAATATTAATTTCCATTTCTTTGTACATATGTACTGTAAGATGCATATTTCAATAAATACCAAGGTCAGTTTACATCTTGATCTGATACTTGAACCCAATGTATACATAGCGTCCTTCTGCCAGATTGAGCTAAAAAATTATTGTGAAATTGAGAGGGAAAGAAGATCATATCTATAAAAAATTCATTCATTAGCTCAGTGTTGCATTCAAATTCATCAAAGGTGTATTAGACTTCAAATAGGGACATAAATTATATGGCTACACAATGTAAATATATGTGATAATACTTAGATGTATAGTTGCAAGGGTGTGAGAAGGATTAAGGTATCTGAAAGTAGATGGAGAAAAATATTATTCTGAAGCCAGCAATGAGATAATTAATGTATAGGTGAGTATTTTGTCTGTAAGTCTTTGGATTTGATTTACTTAGGTTTCTATTTTCCTTCCTCTGGATTGGCTAGATATTCTTCTGATCACACCAGTCTACCTCCTTTCTAATTTCAAACCATAGGATTATTTCTATACACATAATTGATAAAATCCTTTTCCATATAAATGTATTCTTTGGCTCCTCCTTCTCTATAGGCATATTTTTGACCTCTGACATAGCATAGAACATCTTTCGCAGTCATACCTCAGAACACCTATCACAATCATCCTGTTACTGCTATTGCTAGGTGCCACTGACTTAGCTCTGGACCGTGGCGACCCTATGTACAACAGAAGGAAACAGTGCGTGGTCCTGGGTCACCTTATGCTTGAGCCCATAGACGGAGCCATTGTGAAAATCTATTCTGATCAAGGGCCTTCCTCTGTTTCAGTTCCCCTCCACTTTACCAAATATGGTATCTTCTGTTCAGGAGCTAGTCTCTCCAAACAGCATGTTGAATGTATGTAAGATGAAGTCTTGTCTTGCTTGTCTCTGCAGAGCCCTCAGGCCTGAGTTCTTCCAAGACAGAGGAGGCTGTCCCTTTAGTAGTCCAAGATGCTTTCAATATTCTTCTCCAACGCCACAATTTAAATACATCGAGTGTTCTTTAGTCTTTTTTATTTAATGTCCAACTTCCACATACATATGAGGAGATCAAGAATATTGTGACCAGGTGCACCTTAGTCCTCAAAGTAACACCCTTGCTCTTCAATAAGGTCAAGAAATCTTGTGCATCAGATTCACCTAATTGAGTATTTTGATCTCTTGACTGCTGGTTTCAAGAGCACTCATTGGGTATTCAAGCAAGACAAAATTCGTGACAGCGTCAACCTTTTATTATTTATCATGATGTTTCCTATCAGTCCATTTGTGAGGATGTTGGTCTTTCTTATATTGAGTTGCAATCCATACTGAACACTACAATTCTTAATCTTCATCAGTAAGTGCTTGTAGACTTCCTTACTTTCTACAAAGTTGTGTCAACTGCATACTTCTTGTTGTTCATGAGTCTTCCACCAATTCCAATGCTAAATTCTTTTTCATGTTCCAGCTTCTCTGATGATTTGCTCAGTGTACAGGTTAAACAAGTGTGGTGAGAGGATACAACTCTGACTGGTGCCTTTCCTGACTTAAACCCTTCAGAATCTCCTCGTTTTGATAAGACAGAGGCCTCTTATTCCATGTACAAGTTCCTCATGAACACAATGAGGTATTCTGAAATTCTGATTCTACTGAGTATTATTCACAGTATATTGTGGTCCCCAAAGTTGAATGTCTTTGCATAGTCAATTAAATACAACAGTTTTATGGTATCTTCTGCGTTGAGCCAAGATCCATCCACCATCAGTAATGATCTCTCTTGTTCCATGGCCTCTTTTGAAGCCTGCCTGGAATTCTGAAAGATCCTTGTCAATGTGCTGCTGCAACATTTGTTGGATGATCTTAAACTGCAAGATCTTAAGCATCATATCCCCATAATAAATTCCTTGAATTTGCTACACTTTCTCCTCTTTCTCTGTCTGGTCACATATCTCATTCCCAAAATTTTCTTATTTTCTTATTAAAAAAATAAAACACATTGTTTCCTTATGTAGATAACTCTTCAGTAAATGATATACAATATCTCTTTTCATAATCTTTTCTCCTCTAACACAGGGCATGAAGCTCCACAAAGACAAAAGATCTCCTTTATTCATTGGCGTCTCTATTTCTCAGAGCAGCACCTCTTCCAGTAGAGTGGGAACTACAGATATCCTTTTATTTAACAAATGAATGAGACTTTATTAAATAAATAATGTATAAAAAGAGATGCAGAGTAATGTAGCAGAAGGAAAGAACAAGGATGGGGAGGAAAGAGAATGGGGATGAGTACAGGAAGAGAAAGAACCAGACAAAGTAGGATGTGTAAACAGAACATATATCAGTGAGTGGGGGAGCCAGGCCAGCTTGTTTTCAAAGTGTGACACTCTCTTTTAATATTCCTTGATCCAAAATTTAGTACTGCTGTATACTATAACTCTCTGAATAAAGAAAATGCAAACGACTCCTTCCAGCAGATGCATCAAAGTCCTTTGGCTAATAATTATTGTCAAGATCCTCAGAGATAGAGGACATATTTTGAATTTGAATTCGGTAACAGCATTTCTGTGAGAACTAAAATAATGAAATTCATTTCTCTTTAATGCTTTAAGTTGTACTCAAAGAATCTAGAGAAGTGAATGGTTAGCATGCCCTAGGGGTCTTAGCTAAAATATTACAATCACAGTTGGTCTTTTGACAGCAAATAAATAGAAATATGTTAAGACAACACAGTCTTGCAAGTACTTGAAGATGCATTGTTTTTTATTTTTGCCTAACAGGGGGTTGACTAAGCTTTAACGATCATGAACTATCATGAAGTGATAAAGCACAAGTTTACTTTTATGTAGAGAGGGGAACTGATTATCCTTTTAAGTGAGTTACAAGTCATGTTCTCACTTATTCATAATTTCTTTATGTTCAATTTCTTTGATGGGAAAGTTATAAATTTTTTTTACCCTTCAAAGCATTTCTCGTTTTAGTATCAAATGAAGAAAAATGGCCTCATTGTTTACATTTTTCTACTAAAGACTGCGGTGTGCATTTTGTTACATATAAAACTTCCTTCTCTGCCATCCTGGGCACTGCACGAGGGCAGGGATCCTGTTTGGCTTTCTCAGTAATAACAGGTACTATCGTACAGATCTTTTTACAATTAATTCTACAACTTATTCCAAAAAACTAACAGATAGAATAAATAAAATGCCCATATGTCAACATCGTGTGTGTGTGTGTGTGTGTGAGAGAGAGAGACAGAGAGAGACAGAGAGAGAGAGAGAGAGAGAGAGAGAGAGAGAGAGAGAGAGAGAGAGAGAGAAAGCAGAAAAACCAACCTAACTGGTTTTGGATAAATAAGTAGTGTTACAAATTTTATCAAAGGACTTTATGGTCTGACAGAAGTTGGGTTTTTTATGGGAGGGTTGGGATTTGCACTGTAATTCTTTCTTTGGAAGAATTCTGTACCTCATGTAGCTTAACGTGTAACCCATGTGTGATATAAAGAAGGAAATGGGCTGACAACCAAAGGAGATATCTCGGTTTCAGTAAAGAGATACTAGCTCATTTTTTATGACTAGCAATTATCATTATAACTGACAGATTGTCTGACTGTTAATTTTATTATTCAGACTTGATTGATTTCCAGGTTTTACTTGATCTGGCTTCTTAACCACATTTAGAACTATCCAATGGCTTTTTTCATAGCTTTCACGTCTGAATATTAGTAATTTTGATTATTCCTTTTTAATATATTTATTGGTAAAAATGATAATATAAGAATTGGTTATGTGTAATAGCTTATATTACATATATGTATGAACATGTATTCTTTTAAAATATAAATTTCTTACACAGAATTGTTTTTAAATGCACACAGTTATTTTAGTTATTTAACTAGTGTGTATTGTCTGCAGAGAACCCTAATTTTAATATTAAAGAATAATATGAAACAAAAAGAATGATACATAGGAAACTAATTTGCAAAAAATGTTTGATTTTCATTTTCTCTTGAACTCTCTTATTTTCTTATTTTTAAACTGTAGTATAGATAATTTTAAGTAGATATTGCATATGCAGATAGCCAATTATTCTGATTATTAAATAGAGCACTTGGCTTAAATAGACAAGTTATTATGCTTACAAAGGAGAGGTACAGAAGACAGAATATCAACCATTGGATAATTTTAATATAATTTATTGATGCATTTTTTTGAGTTAAAGTGAAAGCAGATTACTATGTGGTATTACCGGCCAGCTAAAATTTTCATTTTGTAGCAAAGAAAATACTTGCAATCATAATAAGATATCTATGATTAATTTTTCTCTTTGTCATATTCCTCTTCTTGATCATAATGTATTCAAGTCTTTCACCATCTGTTGGCTGAGCACCTCCCAGGCTTCTTCAGTTCTCATAAGCAAAAGCTTAAAATCAAATTAACTGCCATTGAGTCCATTCTGATTCATGCTCACTTGATCGAACATGAATAGAAGTGCCTCTTTGGGCTTCTAAGACTGTAACTCTTTACACATGAAGATAGCCTCATCTTTCACATCTAGAGAGGCTGATAGTTTCAAACTCCTGACCTTGTGACCAGCAGGACATGCATAACTATTATGCCACCAGGCAGTTTGTCAGGCCACATAGGTACTTCTTTATGAAAGAACTTTACATGACATAGATGTTATTTGAGTTGGTTTCTGAGATTCTTCTTTGTTGTTTCCACTCTGCCTTTC
>PVJH01049446.1:0-10320 GCA_004026705.1 Nesogale talazaci | reverse complement strand
CAGCAAACAAGAAATGACACTAAATATTACTGCAGAAGACTGCTTCAAAGTGTTAGAAGACCAAGATGTCATTTTGAGGCCTAATCCAACCCATTTTGAGCTTGACCCAGGCTAGGGTCCGTTTAATGACCTCACATGCATGCAAACCTTGGGCAGTGACTTAAAGAAGACTAAAGAGTGAGTGTCTTTTATATGGTTGATGAAGACTACAGACTCTACTACACCGTGTCAGAACAAGGAGGACACACTCTGAAAGGAAGGACTGTCCAAAGGGTCCTTGGAAGCAAGGATGGCATTTTATGAACGGAGCCAGCTTCTAAGAAGGACATCCCGCCTGGGGAAGCAGCGCCGGTGAAAGAGAGGAAGGCCCTCCCTGAGATGGAGAGACCACGAGGCCGCAATGACCAGCTCAAATGTCACAATGACGGCAGTGTCACCAGTGTCCCCATGGAGCTGCTAAGACTCAGAACCATCCACAACTGGTGGATATTATTAGACAGCATCTATCAGCAAAAACAACGTCTATAATTCGCACATACAGATTTAGGCATCACTTTAAGGGGATGGATCAGAAAAGAGCAAACCTTGTTGAGTTTCACCCTCACTTTCTTAAACGGTACTATGTCAACATTCTCACTGGTGTCGTGGGATTTTAAATTACTTTGATGTGAGCTTCACAGACGCTCTGGGAAAACATCCCCCTTCTACACATATGCTTGTTCATTTCTCTCAGAAGGCTGTCGGTTAGTGCTTGTCTCACGATAAAATATGCACATCCCTCCACTCAGGCCATCCTACTTGTAGAAATCATCTGCTACAGAAACACTTGCTCACATACTCAGAAGCAAGTTCAAAGAAGGATGACGGATATGGTCCTGTGTAAGAGTGAACAATCTAAACACCCAACTGTAAAGACGCTTAGAAACCCCAGACAGAGAATGCATTGACAAAATCAAAGTTCCGGGTCCTCACATAGCTCCAATGTAGGTCGACAGTGGCAGGCACAGAGACAGTGTGGAGTAAGCCCCCCAAGGAGTAAGCCTCTGATCATAGTCCAGAGATGGGACTGTGCTGGCCATCAGAGCGCGGGCCTAGCAAAGCCGACGGTGGCAGGGGAAGTTAGGGCAAACTGTCACATCTTAGCACTGGGTCTTCCTCTGAGCCATTAAAAACCTGTCCTAGGTTTTAATGTGTTCTTTCTTTTAGATTGAGGGCTTTTTCTGCTTTATTTTGTCATTGTTATTGGGTTGCCTTTTGTTTGTTTCTTGATTTTGTTTTGTGTGTGTTTTTCTCTATATTAAATCCAGTCACTGGATTACTATTACCAAGGACAACCCAGAGGGGGCTGGGAAAATGTTGGCCGACAGCAGTAAGTATGAGAAAGAAGAAAACATTTTTAAGTTGATTGTGGTGATGACTGCACAACTCTTCTTACTATGACTGAATTACTGAATTGTATGCTATGTGAATTATATGGCAATAAAATAAAACGTACGGAGGGGCTTTCCGGGGGCAAGCCTTGTGCTGGGCACAAAAGGCAATGATGAACCCTAGATCATTAGTCCGGGGAACAGCCCAGAACTAGGCTCGAGAGCCTTCGAATCCAGGGAGGTTATGGAGGGTTGTTTTGAACAGCACACAGGATCGTTAGCTGAGAACTTCAGCGGTCGTGTGGAAGGAGAGAAGAGCTGACCGAGTCCTTCTCTGGCTCCTACAACAGCCGCTCTGAGGATTTCCTCTGCCATCTTACTGCTTATTTCTCTTGAGTCTTTTGTCTAATAACCATCATTTCTTTTGGGTGACTTGCCAAAATTCAATAAACAATTTTGTCCTTTAGAATTTTTATAATCAGCTAAGCTAAAGAGAATCTGTTTTTTTCCCAGAATGACTGGAACACTCTGTACATATTAAAATGAAAAAGAAATAGGCTGTAAATCATATTTTTTGCTAGCTATAAAGTTAAGACGAGTAATAATGGCTCAGCTCTATGATCCAAGTGTCAACATAAGTTGACTTTCTATAAGGTGGTCACAAATAAACAAGATTAGGAATGGTATACTAATAGAAACAGAAACTGTTCAACACTTTTTACAAATAGTCCCTTTTCTTTTTCATATTCCCACATATATGAAGGATAATAAAAAGCGTGCGGGGTGTACTGGGCTACACGTAGAATTGTGACCCACACAGCTGAAGGTCAAGCCCAGCAGTTTCTCTGCATGACAAAGATGAGGCTGTCTGTTCCTCTAAAGATTTACAGTCTTGAAGCTCTGTAAAACCATCTATTCTCACTACCTGCATTCTGTTTAAGAGCAAAGTAAACTAAACCAGAGCCTGGACTAAATTTCTTACGTTCCAACTGCATGTAAAATATCATTTTTAATAGTGGGCATTTTAGTCCTTAGGAAGATTTCAGCTTATTCTTTTTTCCTACTGATAAATAATTGTATCAATTTGTAAAGAAAATTAGTATCTTTGTTTTCAGTCATAGCACAAACTGACCTAACTCATGCATTAAAAATTTTGGAACCTTTAAATAAGGCTCATCTTATAGATTTTTAAGAAATGGTTTTACTTATCTTGTTTTGTTTTGTTTGGGGAGGCATCACTGCCCTCTGGTGGTGGGAGTAGGAGGCCCAGCCTTTGCTCCTGTGGAGCCGCTGCTGGAACTGAGCCTCCATCCCAGTGGGCCGCAGTCCCACGTACAACCACTACGCCCCCGGGGCTCAGCTAGAAATGGTTTTATGATAGTTTATTTAGTATTTGACCTGAAAGTGTCCTTTGCAAGATCTGTTTCTTTCATGGTTAAAAAAAAAAAAAAAGGCAAAGTAGGAAGCCACTGGACTGGAGAGTCAAGTCACTCCATAGGGTGGTCTATGGTCTAATTCAGAGCCCTGGTAGTTCTGTTGAGTGAGACGGGACTGCCAGCCACAGGGTCGCGGTTCAAAATCACGAAGGCTCCTACTCTGATGCCCAGTGGCCTTGTACAGTGTCTCCAAGGCTGCACATTCTCTAGGTGAGCAGTCTCCACTATCTTCATCGTGCTGTCAGTCCGCAGCTCCAGTTCTAACCCACTAGCCTGCACTCTCGCTCCATGGAAATCTACCTAATCCCCAAAGAGTTAAAGTCTCAGACACCTGGTGAGGCAGTTCTCTGTCTTAAAGAGTGACTGCAGGATGAACTATCTTGATAGGGATTTAGTTTGTTGTGTTTTTTTTTTGGGGGGGGTGGGGCGGGTATCACTGCTCTCGGTGGTGGGAGTAGGAGGCCCAGCCCCGCTGCTGGAATTGAACCTCCGTCCCAGTGGGCCGCAGTCCCGCGCACAACCACGACGCCACCGGGGCTCAGCCCTAGTTTGGTTTTTAAAAGATGTGGGAATGGACTTAATGGCAGTGAGTTGGTTGTTGGTATTGTCTTATTGTGAAAAACAAGTGAAGCCGGGTAGTGGAGTCGTTTGCTAACATGCGTATCTCCTAGGTGTTTAATAAATTGCTTCTTAATCCTATAGTTTAACTTCCTATGAACATTTAGGGGAGATGGTCTGGTGAGGATACATGTTCTTCACATCACATGAGCACAGCCTACATAAAGCACTCAGCTGTCCCTCGGAGGGGAAAGTCAGGATGACCTGACACCCAGCACCCACAATCCACTTCTGGGATGACTTCTCTGTGACCCACATCCTTGCATTGAGGCACCTCAGCACCACTGCATGTGGCATTTGACCGTGCCAAACTGTCCTTGAGTTACTGGGGAAAATATAGCTTTTTTTCTTTTATGGCACCCAGAAGGAAAAAGGAAGCTAACAAATTTGTTTCTGAGTTAGTTTGTTTTTTTTTTTTTGGTTTAAATGGAGCTTAGGAAATTACATATACCTACAGATACATCACATCCATCTATAAAACAAAATGATATAAACAGCTCCAACTCAGGGGGGAAACTCTGAATTATCTGAAATGTAAGCTATGAGTCAATCTTTAGGGCATGATATCTGGTAAGTACTCCCCCTCCCCCCTTTTTTGTTAGCATGCGCTATGTGTAAATTGTGAAAAAAAAAACTATAAATCACAAGCCTGTGGCCAAGGGAAACCATAAATGGATTTTCAAACCTCTGATTTGTTACTCCACTCATGAATAGGTCCTCTTGGCAAGGGTCATTTGGAGAAGAATCAACCTAATTGGTGGTCAGCTGGCCCTTCCTTCCTGAAACAGACGGCATCTTGGAAGTGTTCAATCTCCTAGCCTCAGTGCTTCTGAGCAAAAGGGCCCTTCGACCATCCAGGCATCAGTACCTGATGGATGCGACCTCAAGTAAGAGGCACATCACTGTGGTCCTCTCTTGTTCATTCTTCCTGCCAGGTCTGGAGGTCTGCATTTGGGATCCCACAGCCACCCCACTCTAACAAGCCTGCTCTTCCCACAGCCTCTGTGGGCTCCAGTCCCGGTGCATATCCTTACAGAGACCCACAACTCGGTCAAAGAGGGCCCGCTCTGCCGCTCACCCACCAAACCACACGGGGTTTGCTCCACCTGGCTTCCAGAGCCTGCAGCCCCTCAGTCCTCGCCCTCTAGCCCCACAGGCTGTCTCCTCTCGACATCCCTTAGAGAGAGATCTATCGCAGAGTTCTAGCTCTGGCCCTCGTGTCTTCTCCCTTCTCTTGCCCAACCCTGATCGCCAACAAGGCAAAGACAGTAACTGATTACCTGGCCACTCACACTGGCTACTCTCTGTATGAGAAATGACATTCTAGATTGTTATCCCAACACCTTCCTGGGGACCAAACCAGCAATTCTGATGGAAGCTTTACCCTAAAAGATTAACTTGTCTCAACAGTAATTTACCTCAATTGGAGATTTGCCACTGAGAGATTTGTCTTCCATTTCACTGTTCTCTGCTGAATGGATTTTGCACCTTTCCCAGTGTGTTAATCTTAGTGTTAATCTTCTTAATGTCTATTTGCTGTTTTTGTAGTGCAAAATGTGCACAACAATGTAATTCTTCATTTGTCAGTTTGTCCTTGTGATGTTTTCCTGAACTCGTCCAAGACTTTGTGATTTCCTTAATTTTGTTGGTTTCACACATCTTTCTCTGGATCCATGAATGGTATCTAAGACTGTCCTTCGTTCCCCTCATCAGGTAGATCCGGGGTCATTTCTTCATCACGGATGCTTTCTGGTTCTGTATTTTGGTCTTCTTTGAGCTATTCTGTCTTGTTACTTCTTGTGAGACATGTGGTGGTGTTGCATTTGCAGCTAGCTAATGATTACCTGCTGATGTGTTTTGCCCGAGTTTTCATGTTGCCACGTGTCTTTGTTTGTTTTTTGTTTTGATGTATCCTAGCAAGTGGGGCAGCTTTGCTACTCTCTTTGATAGCTTGCAGCTCTTAGACCCTTCCCACCTGCCTCCTGGTGTGTGTGCGGGTGAGGGTGCATTCGGCTGCTGTCAAGTGTTGATCAGGTGGTGCAAGAATGGGTGGTGGCCTTTGCCCAAATGATTGGACTGCAGGAGGTACAGATGTAGTGGGCAGTGGGCATATAACTGCTGTCTCTCAATAGGAGAAGCAAAAGAAAAACAAGATAAAATAATCATCACAATAAAACAAAATAACAGACTACAAAGAGAAAAAAACAAGAAAAAGAAAATATTTTTCAAGAACACGGAAAAATAGAGAAAGAGAAAACAAAACTAGGGGAGAGAGAAGGAAGATTTAGGAATGGAAGAAAAAGAACACAAAAGGCAAATGACTGAGAACAGAAGGAGGAAAGATTAAGGAAACCGGAGGAGAAGAGGGCAGGGCATGCAGGGGATGTGTCTGCCGGCTGAACACGTCCTGGGGGAAAGGTGCCTGATTCTCAGAGGGGTCCCCGACTGGCCCGGAGCCCAGCTAGGGCAGGGTTTTGAGCCTCAGAGGAGTTTCTTACTGTTAAATTGTCAGAGTCTGCGGGCCAGAGGCAGAGGGTCCGTGCTTCCAAGCCTGGGAGTGGGGTGTGTCGTTGCCTGATCTGCAAGGGTGGATCTCTGCCTACAGGAGGGACCCATCACATTCTGGTCACCAGAAGGGGGGGTGTGGGAATAAAAGAAACTGCCCGCTCTGGTCATCAGCTACTGGTGCAGGCACGGGTGCCTGGTGGGGGAAGTGAGCCAAAGATCAGGTCGAAAGGCTGCCTCACTTTGGTTTCTAATCTCTTGTCAGCAGCCCAGACTCTGGCGTAGAAACACATGACCTGGCTGGTGGAATCTTGCCTACTTTACAGAATAACAGACCTGGATACAATGTCTACAGCATTACCTCTTATCATCCAAAAAAAGCAATCAAGTCTGCTAGCCATAGAAGCTATTAAGCGAGACGGCCACTTACCACCACTGCAGCATAAAACACACTGGAGCATGAACACAACACATGAAGGGGATGTAAGAAGAAAAGCACAGCTTAAAGGAAATGACCCCTGGGTGTGCCACTGCTGTAACAGGAAAGCTAGAGACCCAGAGAACAGGGCCATTCAGCATGTGTATGGAGTCAACGTAATTCATCAGTGACCCACTCACTGCTAAGTACAGACACTGCTAAGTCTCCAGCCTGCAAGTCGCTCTGTTCCTGGCTGTCAGAGCACTCCACTGACCTGTTTTGGTTGCAGTTACATAAATCTGTCAACTTAAAGAAGGGGTGGAGTCTAGCCCGTCAATCCAGTCACAGATCAATGACTTCATTTGGAGGCCCCACGGAGATAAATAGCTCAATGGAGGCCAGACACACACTCTCTGTCTTCCTGCTGACTAGGCACATGGGGCTACACCAATGGCAGTCTGAGCCCTGAAGTTGGAGGAGCCACATGGAGACCCACACCAGCACTGAGATGCTTCCACCGCCACTGGATCCACAAGACTTTCCACCCACTGGACTGGGATCTTCCTGCATCCAGCGACACTGCATGTGTGTGAGAGTCTATGGACATACGGACTAATATCTGACTTAGGGACTTGATCTGGACTGGGCTGGGATGTTTTCTTAATATACAATGACTCTTTGACATAAAGCTCTCTCTTACACACGAGTATCTCTGATTTTGTTTCTTTAGTCAAGCCGGACTAACATACCTGCTTTCCCTGGTCAGTCCCCTTTGCCTTGCACAGAGCACAAAGGAAGCACTCAAGACAGCTTGTTCTAGGACATTTTTGTTCCTCTGGGCCAGGGTTGGGCATCCTGGGTCCCTGCATCCCTGCTCAGCAGAATTCTGGATTCATGAACTTACATAGACCCCAAATTACACCTCGATTTCCACTTATTCGTAAGGGAAATTCAAGACCCCCACCTTTTAAGAAGGCAGGCAATAAACCACAATGGGATTAGAAGTGCCCGTGACTTTGCGACCAACAGAAACCGCAGGTATTTCCACATGATGTCATACTTGCTGCAGGTATCAGGTATCTTAAAACTCATCACCACTTGAAACCGTGATCATTATCAGACATGCCAGGCCTTCAACGGGACACAGTCATAAAGAAGCACATTTAATACATCTCGTTCTTTAAGTATTTCATTATGGTATTTCAGTAATGTCTTTGATTATCATGCAATAGGAAACCATGGAGGGTGCTAGGAATGTACACTGGTAACACCACTTTGGAAAACAGTTTGACAGTGCCCAGCACAGCAGTGCAGATGCATACCCAGGACCCCTGATCCATGGTCTTGCTGTATTCTGCATCATGGTGTGTGACTGTGTAAGTCTGCAGAGAGACTTATGGACTAGTCACAGAGTGGTGGACTTGAGTCAGACTGGGCTGGGATGTGTTCTTGATGTAGAATTACTACTCAATCTAAAGCTCTTTCGTGTGTGTGTCTGTCTGTCTGTCTCTCTGTCTATGGATTTCTCTCATCAACCTAGCCTAATACAGTAGCTCATATAGTACAACATTAGGCTAAATTAACCCACGCTGCTAAGAGCCAGCATAGAGCTTAGAGTTTACCTCTGCAGTGAGGGAGGGCTGTGGCTGGAGCGGGGCATACGAGCGGGTGGTTCTGGTAAATGTTCAACTTCTTGAGCCAAGTAAGGATTCCATGATTGAGTTCAGTTTATGAAACTTGATTGAGGTACTTACTTAGCATATGCATACTTTTAAGTTTATTATACCAAAGATCCACTACCACCCAACTGATTCTGACGCTAGTTACCCTCCATGACAGTGGTTCTCAAACTTCCAAATGCCATGACCCTTCATACAATTTCTCATGCTGTGTTTACCCCCAACCATAAAATTATTTTCGTTGCTACTTCATAACTGTTATCTTGCTACTGCTATGAATCGGGCGACACCTGTGGAAGGGCCGTGTGACCCCCAAAGAGGTGCCGCCCCCAGGCTGAGAGCCGCTGCTCTTCAGGGCTTGCCGGGCTGTGCATCTTTACGGGAGCAGGTGGTCTCTAGTCTCTCTACCTGGATGAAAAGTGACACAGAGCAGAGCCGCCTGTGATTCTGAGATGGGGCTCACAGACTTCACCGTCTATCAAAGGGAATAGGCAAAAGTACAGTTCTAAGCAGACATAAAGCAGAGGAGTCAAGAAGCACAAGAACTCATTTATTCAGTGAACCCGTTCTAGGCACAGAGGGCCCACAACAAAAGGACCCAACCACCTGAGGTGCTCAGATCCCAGTGAGGAAAGGAAGGACAGACCGAAGGAGGGAAGGAGGGGACAACTAGGAGGTCAAGAGGGAGAGCGTGCGCGGGGAGGGGAGTGAGGAAGTGCTGAGGAAAGGAGCCACTGAACAGGACCTGGGCTGGCCGAGGTAAAGAGATGCCCTGTGAATGCTGGTGTTAGGGTGGGACGTTCCGAACCAAGCTGACGGTCATGGACTGAGACCCTACAGATAGAATGTAGCTGCTCCTCAGGGCTTTCCAGACTCCAAGTCTTCCCTTGAGCAGACAGTTCTCAGAGAGCAGTCGGTGGGGCTCAACAGCTGACCTTGCAACCTCTCTCCCACTCGTCACCCACACCCACGTGCCGTCAGCAGGGCTCAGGGGCCTCTGCGAAGACTCGCCTGGACTCGGAGGGCGGGCTAGGAACAGAGAATTCTCATGAGCCTGTTGATGCCAGCACTCCATCCCTCTGGCTGCTGTGCAGAGAACAGGAGGTAAGTAAGAGCTCTCGGGGAAGGAGCCTGGGATGAGAGAGCAGATGCTTGAAGGAGCATGAACACACACACACACGCACGCATTTGTAGAAACTTCAAACCTACAGAAAAGGAGCTAGAACTCATGCAATGAACTTCCATATGCATTTCCCTTAAATCTGGGACTCATAAATATAGTAGCCTTAACTTTCTTCTCTCTCCATAAACACATATACTTATTATTACAACTATTATTCTGATTATTGCTGCTGCCATTGGTGGTGGTATGACTGAATTACTTCAGAACAGTTTTCAGGCATCTGCCCCTTTATTCTGAAACATTCCAAAACACATCTCCCAAGAACTTACATTGCCATGGAATTGCTTTGACCAATACACTACTATGGTCTCATTCAGATGATTTACTATTGACAACATGCCATTTTCTCATTTACAGTCCCATATTCCAATTTTACCAATTACCTCAAGATTGTCCTTGAAAATAAGTCCCCCCATCTCAATCCAGGAACTAATCCAGCATCACACATTACATTTAAAATTTTCTGTCCCCTTTAATCTGAAATAGTTGCTCAACCTGTTATCTTTTAAGAAAATCACTTTGGGGGGTGGCAAAATTCCATCCAGTTGTGCTGCAGAAGGTACCTTCATTTGCATCTGGTTGGTCTGTTTTCTCATGCTGAGATTGGGCATGTGGGCAGGTGAGTCTGAGGGGAGGAGAGCCAGACCCAGGGCTGTGGGAAGGTCAGAGAAAGCCAAGGATTACAGGCACAAGGGAAGTGACAACTGCACCTGTTAACCCGAGGCCCAGCTACCCTCCAACCTCATGTCCCTCCAGCACGTACCTGGGCTCTGGCCACACCTAAGTTCTCTCAGTTCTGCCCCTGTGCTCGGCAGGGTAGGCAGGTGGACAGGGGCAGAACCCAGTTCACCGGCTGAGAGAGAATGCAGAGACAGAAGATGGAGACAGTTCAGAATCTCAGGGCTTTTCTAGGTTGTTTCAGGAGGTCCTGAGAGATCATTTGGGGACAGGGACAGACAGTGCAGCCCTGGCTCACAGGGCCTGGCCCCACCTCCAGTGTCAAACTGCCTCTTCCGGGCAGCCTGGCATTGGGGGAAAGAGCAGAGTGGGCAGAAATGAGCAAAAGGTTCATTTCAATGAAGCAGAACTCCTGTACCACAAGTGACCTTTC
>PVJH01049445.1:0-10335 GCA_004026705.1 Nesogale talazaci | reverse complement strand
ATACATACATACATACATACATACATTTTGGAAACAACATTTAGAGCCTTCAGCAAACTAGAATATCAGATATCATCAAGGAACTCTTAATTTCTTTAATATAGCAAAACCGTGGCTCAAGGATAGATGAATGCTTTAGAGAAACATGTTGACTACTTAAAGGTAAAGTGGTATGCTATAAAAAACGCTCAGGATATAAAGGGGCTAGAAATTGTTAAATCAGTTTCCACTTCTGGCCATGATGCAGTAAATGAGAACTAATGGAGTCTACCACTATAAACAACTAGAAAACTGGACAAATTATTTGAGATGAAAAATAAAGTGAGAGCTGTGATCGGCACCAAGCAATTTCCAGGGCAAACTGCAAAGAGAAGAAACCTATGCAACCCTGACCATCTCACTGAATTAAGAAGTTCAAGGAGGTCACAGTTTTCAATGTTAGGGGGAACAAAGTACCAGAAAGGAGGAAGAAGAACAGAGATGTCTAGAGATCTGAAAAGGGCTTTAACCTCTTAGTGCTGACTTTAAAAAATGCAAGAGAATAAACTAACCCAGCCCACAAAGCCCTTACTGGTAGAACTAGGAAGTTTCCCTGTCCACGCTGACCAGAGCAGGGCAGAAAGCTCCAGCCCCAGGACGCAGTTCTGAGAAAATGATCATCGTATTCATGGGACAAAGTTAGCCATGGACTGAAGGCTGTTCTGGCCCTGCCATAGCAAGCTTAAAAGCAACCAAATGCAAGTAGCTTAATAGTACACCAAAACCAAACTCACTGCCATCAAGCTAATGCCAACACACAGCAACCACCAGATAAGGCAGGGTGGAACTGTCCCCTTCCGCGCCCGTACCCCTGCCCGTGCCCCTGACCCCCACTCCCAACCCTATGAGTTTCCGAGGCTGCTAACTCTTCGTGAGAGTTGAAAGCTCTGGTTGTCTCCCACCGAGTGGCTGGTGTTTTCAAACTGCTGACTTGCAGATCACAACCCCACACTTAGCCACACTACGCCACATGGGTTCCCTTTCTTTTTTTTTTTTTTTTTTGGGGGGGGAGGGGGCATCACTGCTCTCCGGTGGTGGGAGTAGGAGGCCCAGCCCCACTGCTGGAATTGAACCTCCGTCCCAGTGGGCCGCAGTCCACACACAACCACTACGCCACTGGGGCTCAGCCTGGGTTCCCTTTCTTTCTTTTAACTAAAACATAATTTTATTGGAGACTCTTACAACTCTTGTTACAATTCACACAATGATTGCATCAGGCATGTTTGTACTTATGTTACCTTTTTTTTTTTTTTTCAATTTTTTTGGGGGGGCATCACTGCCCTCTGGTAGTCATGGGAGCTACCCAGCCTTGCTCCCAGAGAGCTGCTGCTGGATTTGAACCGCCAAATCCGTGGACCGCAGTCTGACACTCAACCACTACGCCACCGGAACTCAGCCCTTTTTCTTTTTAATTTTTGTGCAATTTATTTCCTACCCATTGGCACAGAGGAATCGCCTTCATTCATTTTTAGACATTTACTTTCTACTGAGCCCTTGGTATCAGCTCATCTCTGCATCCACTCTCATACTCCCTGGGTAATTATAAATCATTCCTATTTTCACTTCTTACACTAACCACTGTCTCCACTCCCTTATGTTTTCTGCTGTTCCTCCTTCTGGAGAGGGAGATCAAAATACAACTAAATACATCCCCAAAAGATGTGAAAGCAGGGACACAAATATCAACATTCTTTAATATCTATACATCAATCAATGTGCATTACAGCATAATAAAAATAGTCAAAAGATGGAAAAACTCAAACAGTCCATCAGTAATTGAATAAATCAACAAAATGTGGTACATACATGCAATAACTATTGTGCAATTCTAAAAAAGGATGAAGTACTGATATATATTACAACACAGATGAATCTTGACAATAGTTTTATAAATAAGCTAATCACAAAAGGACAAACAGTCCATAAATCTATTTATTTAAAATATCTGGTGCTGACTGAGCCCCGGTGGCGTAGGGCTGAGCCCCGGTGGCGTAGTGGTTGTGTGCGGGACTGCAGCCCACTGGGTTGGAGGTTCAATTCCAGCTCCCAGGAGCAAAGGCTGGGCCTCCTACTCCCACCACCGGAGGACAGTGATGCCTAAAAAAATAAATAAATAAAATAATAATGTTACCTGGTTATCAAGAAATATAGTGTCTGGGGTATTAAAGGCTTGAAAGTAAACAACAGCCATTTAGCTGAGAAGTAACAAAGTCCACACAAAAGAAGCATATCGGCCTGTGTGACCACAAGATGTCAAAGGAATCAGGAAATCAGGTATTGTGGCAGTCATGTACTCATTTATCAATTTCATGATTGGGAGTCTAGGGGTGGAGTCTAGCCTGTCAATCTGGAGACAGCCAATGAGGCCTGTGTGGGCATGGCTTTCTCCTGAGAATTCTGGGAAGTCTCATGGTATTTTCCAGCTTGAGAAAAGAGACACGCCTCAGGCTCTGGGAGTCGGTCTACTGGCAAGACAAGATGGTGGCATGCTGATGGATCCTGAGTCCTGGAATCTGGAGGAGCCAGAGGGGAAGTCACAGAGAGACTCCTGCCAGTGCTGAGATATTTCTGCCGCCAATGGATACTGCTGACAGACCTTGAGCCCTGGAAATGGTAAGTCACAGAGAGACCCCTGCCAGCACTGAGATGTTTCTAGATTGTCCTGGTGTCATTGCACGTGCTTCGTGAGTCAGAAGGAGACTTTGCAAATTGGTATCGGACATATGGGCTAATATCAGACATGACTTTGAACTGGACTAGGTTGGGATGCTTTCTCAATGTTCCATTCCTCTTGTATATAAACCTTTCCCTTATATCCCTAAGTGTGTTTATGAATTTGTTTCTCTAGTCTACCCAGACATCAAAGAACAAAAAATCCTAACATTGTGAATGAGGGGGCGTACAGGTTGGGGACCCAAAGTCCATCTGTGGACAATTGGACATCCCCTTATATAAAAGTCCCAAGGAGGAGCGGTGCCAGTCAGGGTGCAGTGCAGCAATGATGAAACATACAACTTTCCTCTAGTTCTTCAATGCTTCCTCCCTTCCCCCTATCCCCATCCCCGCTACTATCATGATCCCTATTCTCCCTTACAAAATCCAGCTAGACCAGAGAATGTGCACTGGTACAGAAAGGAATTGAAAACACAGGGAATCCAGTACAGATAATCCCTGTAGGACCAGTGGTGAGAGTGGCGATTCCAGGAAGGTGAAGGGAGTGGCGTAGAAAGGGAGAACCAACTACAAGGCTCTACATATAACAGAAAAGTGGGTATAGGGAGTGTTGTCAGTCCTCTAATCTTAGAGGAACAATTTCATAGACACACATACGGATATAAGGCAAAGGTTTATACACAAGAGGAATGGGACATTGAGAAAGCATCCCAGCCCAGTCCAGTTCAAAGTCCTAAGTCCGATATTAACCCATATGCCTGACACCAGTCTATAAAGCCTCCTTCCGACTCACGAAGTCACAGGCTAGTGGGTGCAGAGTCCTGGCGCCTGCAGGGATCCCATCATGGCTCTTCATTTCCAGGTCTCAGGGTCCATCAACAGCATCCAATGGTGGTAGAAGCAACTCAGCGCTGGCAGGGGTCTCCCCATGGCTTCTTCAGTTTCAGAGGTCTGGTTCCATCAGGACAAGGCCGTGTGGCTTCTTCTCTGGCTCCTGAAGAGCTTGGACACTGCCATCTTGTCTTGTCCGTAATTTGTCTCTGAGATCTAACTCCCAACAACCGGAGGAGATAGCTTCTCATCTTCATGAGGGAAATATCACGAGATTTCCCAGAAGTCTCAGGAGAAAGCCATGTCCACATGGAGGCCTCATTGGCTACTCAATGGCTATTTCCAGATTAACAGGCTAGACTCCACCCCTACATTTCAATCATAAAATTAACGTAAGCACATGACTGCCACAGGGAGACATGTGAGATATAACAAAATAATAATTTATAAATTATCAAGCGTTCAAGGGGGGAGAGTAGGGAGGGAGGAGAAAATTGAGGAGTTAAAACCAAGGGCTCAAGTAGAATACAAATGTTTTGAGAATGATGACAGCAACAGATGTAGAAATGTACTGGACATACAGTGGATGGATAGATGGATGGATGGATGGAGATAAGAATATGATTCCCCAATAAAGTGATTTTAAAAAATAGAAAGTGAAGAAGTGTTCTATGCCAATAAAACTACTTAAGGGGCTGAGCCCCAGTGGCATAAGTGGTTGAGTGCGGGACTACAGCCTGCTAGCTTGGCGGTTCAAATCCAGCCGCGGCTCTCAGGAGCAGCGCTGGGTAGCTCCCACGACCACCAGAGGCAGTGATGCCCCCCCAAAAAAAATGTCTTAACTGCTTTAAAAAAGAAAAAATAAAGTTGTAAAATACACACACACACACACACACACACACACACACACAGCAGGCAAATGTACACAGACCAAAGCTGATGAATAGTTACGAGAGGTGAGCAGGGAAGAGAAGCTCTTTTGATTAGCAGACACTGAGCTTCTATTAAAGGTGATAAAAATTTGGAAAATAGATAATGCTGTGCACATGTAATGAGCACAATGTCACTGAATCAAACATGTGAATAATACTGAAATGGTGTTACATACATACTGCATTGGTCACAATAAAAAATTTGAAGTAAAAAATCAAGTGTATCATAAAGCAGGAAAATATTTTTTTGTTTTGTTTTTTTGTGTGTGTGGGCATCACTGCCCCCTGGTGGGAGTAGGAAGGTCAGCCTTGCTCCTGGAGAGCTGCTGCTGGATTTGAACCGCCAACCCTGTGGGCCACAGTCCAACACACAACCACTATGCCACCGAGGCTCAGCCCAAAATATTTATTTTTATTTTTATTTTATTTGGGGGGGGGGGGGGCATCACTGCTCTCCGGTGGTGGGAGTAGGAGGCCCAGACCCACTGCTGGAATTGAACCTCCGTCCCAGTGGGCCGCAGTCCCGCGTACAACCACTACGCCACCGGGGCTCAGCCCCAAAATATTTTTTAAATATCTTCTTTAACTAGGAAAAGCTGTTCACTAGAAACAGACTCAGAAATGATTGAAGTGGGAAAAGTAGCATACCTGGCCTTCTCACTGGTATAGTTTTCAATTTTTTGAAAACTTCTCCCTAATATGCCCTTGTGATTGTACTGTGTCTTTTGAGATAATCTATTAGTATGATAGCAAAACATAAAATCCCAAAATATAGTTGCTTTAACTGAGCAGTAGATCCCCTTGGAGCCAGTTTTGACTGAACTTTTTTGTGAAGCCACCCTAACAAGCCTAAGACAACAAGTTCATTAAAAGTGAAACAATATGTCTCTTGTTATCCAGCGATCAGAAACATGTTGAAATGCTTTTATCTGTTAATAAACCCATGCATGTACAAATTGGAACCTTCATAATACAGTCATATAGCCTCATAAACTGAATCCCTAGCAAAATTTCAAAAGTCCTTTTTGCCCTCTAAAAACAAAAAAAAGCCAATAAAAAATCCTCTAAGAAAACATAAGGATACATCTTTAAAACCTTAAAAAGGAAAGAAAAAAAAACCTTAAAATGGATTATTAAAGTTGCCAAAAGAATGAGGAAAAAAATTCTTTACAACTGTTCACCTCAAATTTTTAATCTTTTATGCGTCAAAGGCCATTATCAAGAAGGCTAACAGGCAACCTAAAAAAATAGGCAAGACATTTAGAATCAGTATCTGATAAGGATTTAATATCCAGATCATGCAAAGAAGTGCTACAACTGAACATAAAGCAAAACACTCAATTGAAAAATGAAGATCTCTTCAAAGAAGATACAGGAAAGATGCTTAATAACATTATTAGTAAGAAAATCCCGGGGGCTGAGCCCTGGTGGCGTAGTGGTTGTGCACGGGACTGCAGCCCACTGGGTTGGAGGTTCAAATCCAGCAGCAAGGCTGGGCCTCCTACTCCCACCACAAGAGGGCAGTGATGCCCCAAAAACAAAAAAAAAAATCTCCTGGTTCTTTTCTTTGCCCCACACTAACTTCCAAGATTCGGAAAGGACCCAAAGTTCCCTGAACTAAGCAGTGATGCCAATTCAAATTCAACTGAGAGCCAAACCCTAGCCTGAGTACATTTTGGGTATTATGTGCCATGGAGTTGGTTCAACTCACAACGACCCTATGCACAGCACCAGCAGCAAACACCATCCTGTATCTCCTCTAGGTATTTCAGGTAAGTGGTTCATTACTATTTGCTCTTTTGTTTCAGGCTGATTTCCTTTGTTATTGCCTACCATTAAGTTGGTCCCCATGTTTTACAGCATAGAACTGCTCCAAAGGATTTCCCAGCTGTAATTTTTATGCAAAGTAGTTCACCTTATTGGGTAGTTTTAAACAGCCAACTTTATGTTAGCATCTGACCACAAACCACTTATTTTATTTTGTCTGTTGTTTTCAATGTTCATCCATGTTATAGTGTGGTGGCAGATATTAGAACTTCATTCATTTTCATGGTTGAATATTGTTCCACTGTATGTATGTACCACCTTCTGTTTCTTATCCTCTCTGTGCTTATTGACACAGGTAGAAAGAGCATTTAAAGGTCTGGGGCAGAATTCTCAACTACCGAGGAGAAAATCTGGGTTTGATCCTGAACCAATGCAACTCATGCAGTCACCAATCATGTCAGTGGAGTCTTTCGTGTTGCTATGAAGATCAACAGATTTCAGAATATTGCTATTACACTGAACAAATTTAAGCTGAGTTTCTATAAGATAGGCAGACTAGGAAGAAAGATCTGAAGATCTACTTCCTAAAATGAGCCAATGAAGACCCTATGAGTCACAGCAGACCAATCTGCAGCCTCTCGTGAGAATGATGCAGGACCAGGCAACCCTTTATGCATGGAACCAAGGGAAAACTGAAAGGTCCCTAACAAGAAGCAACAATAGCAGGTACGCAGGTACTGCCATTGAAGCAAAAGGCACCGGGGCTCAGCCCTCCAATTTCTTTTCATGTACACTTATCTCAGAAAGAAAAATATCCTCACTAGATAAATGTCTTTTTGTTAACAATATCTATGAATTTGATGCTAATAGCTAAAGTATATTAAGCATTCCCTACCTTTCAAGTATATATTATTTTATGTATTTCATTTAATATTATAAAACCTAAAGCCCATTTTCAAGAAAACTGAGGTTTGTGGGGTATGTGACAAGCTCAAGGGTATACATATTTCTACTATACATCATAATAAATAAAGTAAATCACCATTCACATCTCTCTTGTGACTACAAAAAAAGTGAAAAGATTAAAATATCAAAATATGGCACATAGCATGAACCTTTCAAAATAAACTATTGTTAACCTATAAGAGTTAGAAGGGCTGAGCCACAGTGGCGTAGTGGTTATGCGCTGGACTGCGGCCCACTGGGACGGAGGTTCAATTCCAGCAGTGGGGCTGGGCCTCCTACTCCCACCGCCGGAGAGCAGTGATGCCCAAAACAAACAAAAAAAAGTTAGAAAATGCTCTTTTAATAGACAAAGAACAGGCGTGTGTGTGTACACCCATGTTTCCCACAGCTAGCGATTAAAACTGGTAGCGTGGGCTCCACAGGAGCCCACACCCATCTCCAGCTGTTGCACTCTTTACCTCGGTCAGAGTAAATTGCCTGTTCCCATGCAGAGTGGACCGACTCAGCTGAGATTTGTTCCTATCGTTTAGCAACCACATGAGAGCTCAAAAGTAGAGAGAGACGACCATGAAGACTCAAGTTCCATATCCACCCATCTCCTCCACCCTACGTGAACAGCGCCTGGCTTCCGACTCGCCTATCAGTGGCGTCCGTGGATTGCTGTAATGCTGAAAAGGTTCAGCGGCGCTTCCAGGTATCTGATCTGCTTTGTTACAGATCTTCCTGATTCCTTGGGTGCTGCTACCTATCTGTCCTCCTGCTCCAATTCCTAATCAATCCTCTGCTCTTGATCTTTGTTACTTGTCCAGGTGTGTCCTACTCCTGTTTCCACCGCTCTATAAATGCATGAGGAGAGGGACGCCTTCAAAAGGTTCATGGGAAAATAGAATTTGTCAAAGATAATGAAGTGATGCCCCCCCCCAAAAAAGAAGATAATGGAATGTTTCCACAGTCATTGGAGCCTCTTCTTATGACCAAGTACTGCCATTACATAAAGTTTGAATCAAAAGAATTCATGCTACACCAGACCTCGAATGAAAACACAAGAATTTATATTACTTGCACATCGGTACAGGAATCCTACACAGGGGACTCAGGTCAGAAAATATTTAAGGGGAAGCTTCAAAAAGTCTGTAGAAAACTGGATTAAAAGATAAAAGCTTTTTCATAAGGTTTCTGAAGTGCTCACATACAACTCATCGTCATCGAGTCAACTCTGACGCACGGCAACCCTACACGACAAAGTAGAAATGCCCCTGAGGGAATCCAAGACTAACTCTTCTACAGAAGCTTCCGCTTTCTCCTGGAGGAGCAGCTAGTGGCTTCACACTGATAAACCAATGTGTAGCCCACCACATGATTTATAAATATTGACAGGAACAAATAAGACTGTGTAATCAAATAAGACTGTATTCCCCAATGCACTCTTTCTCAATTCCCACACCACTCATGCAATCGTCTATTGCTTAAAGGTAATATATACACAAAAAACCTGGGACCCTTCCGACTTTTATCTTTCTCAAGATTCTACATGTGTTCGAAGAAGTCAGAAATAAGCTGAGCCCAGTGGCACAGTGGTTGTGTGCAGGACTGGGGCCCACAGGGTTGACAGTTCAAATCCAGCAGCAGCTCTGCAGAAGCAAGGCTGGGCTTCCCACTCCCGCCAGGGCAGTGATGAGGGAAAATAAAAAATAAAATAAATAAAGACAAGTCAAAAATAATACATTACAATTCTCTCAAAAGATCATGTGGGAGCTGAGCCCTGGTGGCGTCTAAGTGGTTGAGTGCGGAACTGCAGCCCCCGGGCTTGGCGGTTCAAATCCAGCAGCAGCTCACAGGAGCGGCACTGGGTAGCGCCCACGACCACCAGAGGGCAGTGATGCCAAAAAAAATAGATCATGTGGAAAACACTAACACAGTCCTACCTACCTCTCCAATGCCACTTTTGTACCAGAAACTCATCCAAGAAATAACAAGGCAAACATTTGCATAATAAATGCTTTTTTAAAAGTTATAGATCTACTCACCAGGTAAGCAAATAACCTTCTGCTAATACTATAGGCACATTTCAAATACTTGTTTCTGCAATTATCCATGTACCATTTTCCATGACTTTCTGGACAGATTTATTAGCACTATTGTATCTAAATTTTCAGTAACTCTAAAAGTACACAGTCAATACAACTTACTACATGCACCAACAGTTTTGCCTTATACCTTTATATATAGAAAAATTAGACTTCCTTGGTTAGAATCCTATCTTTGCCACTTGTAAATTAGGATAATCTGAGGCACGTTTCTTACTCTATGTACCTCTGTTTACCATCTACTATAAAACTGCTAAAACAGGCTGAGCCCTGGTGGCGCAGTGGTTGTGTGAGGGACTGTGGCCCATAGGGTTGACAGTTCAAATCCAGCAACAGCTCTCCAGGAGCAAGGCTGGGCTTCCTACTCCCTCCAGGGCAGTGATGCCCACACACACACACACACAAAAAAAAAAACTGGTAAAATAACAATAGACTCAAAAGCAAACTCACTGTTGTCAAGTCAATCCTGACTCACGGTAACCCTGTCGGTTTGAACCACCAAACTTTAGGTTGGCAGCTGAACACTGACCCACTGCACCACCAGAGCTCTGAAACTGTATTAACTCTGCCTAACAGTCAAGCACTGAACACGTTTCAGTCAAGCCGAAATCCATCAGCCTCTACAACCTGACTTGGTCCTCTGCAACCCTTTAGGTGGTTCTGATCTGTATTATTTTGCTATAGTATAAACTGAACTTTGAAGTAGTGTTATATGGTTTAGTCAAAGCCAGTGAAGTGACAACAAATATACTCAACATTTTTAAACGTGGGTGAACTAGAACACTAACTGGAAGGGGAAAACTGAGTTAAAGCCCTACTAGAATACAGGCAGCATTTGTGTTGCAGAGCAACCAAATCTCTTGAACAGCAGAGATTTGATAGTGATGCCCAGTTCAAGGATGGTGACTGCCATTCCACTCTCCACAATCTAACATTAACCCAGTCTCCCACATAGTCTCCTGAAAGGGCTTATTAAGCCTCCCCTTCCAGGATTCTGACCCATAAATTTCCCTATTCCAGATTAAAAAAAAAAAAAAAAA
>PVJH01049444.1:0-10324 GCA_004026705.1 Nesogale talazaci | reverse complement strand
GGGAGAAAGACAGAGGAACAAAGAGACCCACAGACCAGCACCGTTCAAGGACACTCTCTCAGGCAGATTTGCTAATAGTGTTGGCGGTCTCTCGGCAGACAGCAGCTAAAGCAGATGTTTGCATTTGTCTGAGTAGGTTATAGGGAGGCCTAGTGGAAGAAGGAAGCAAGGCAGCACCTACATGTAACTCAAACCACCCGAGAATTATTTATTTATTTACTTATTTATTTATTTAAATGTGAGTGGGGTGGTTCGTTTGGAGCTCATTCCACCAGGTCAGACTGTTAATCAAGCATTCTATTTAGAGATAATTGATTGTGTAAAGGTGTACGCTCCCCCCCCAAAAAAGGGCCTATTTGTGCAGAGGGTGGGGACTGGTTTTGCCACCACGACAAGGCCCTTGCTCACCACGCAGTCATCTCAGTGCGCCTGGTTTGGGCACAAAACCCGTCTGGCCCTGGGCGCCTGGCTCACTCAACCTCCCGCCCATCGACTTCTTTTTTGTTTTCACGAATGAAGAGGGAGGTGGAAGGGCAGCGATTTGAGGACGTGGAGGGGGCGAAGAAGAACAAACAAAACGAGGGAGGTGCTGTCAGCCACCCACCCGGATGAGTTTGGAAAAAAACAACGTTTCCAAGAACGGAATCGCAGGTTTGATTTAAGTGAAAGGGAGAGTACTTTGAAGGTGGTTTGGGGAAAAGATTTAAAGATATAGTTTTGCGGGAGCAAAAAAAAAAAAAAATCCGGTTTTTTTACCCCTGGGGGCGGGGGTGGGTGGGGTGGTACTCGTATAAGACCTGATTCCGGGGTCCCTGGGGAGAGGTGGGGACTCAGAGTCCCCCCGCGCGGTCTTCAAGAGCCACCCTCAGAGGGGTGTGTGCGCAGAAACTCCCGGGGAGACCTTGACCCGGCGCGGGGGGAGCAGGGGTGGGGCCTGGCCAGGGCTTTTGTCTGGGAATGCACGCGGCCGGCCAGGCGTCCAGCGGGCCCGGCCGAAAGGCCAGGCGGGCACCCCCCGGGCGCGCGGTCCCCCAAAGGGGCGCGCGAACGCGGACGCGCCGACCCCCGGCGGAGCGAGCGCAGAGGCGCCGCGTCTCGGGGTCCCCGCGGGGGGTCCCCGGGGTGGTCCGGGAGCGCGCGGAGCCTTAAGAGGGGTCGCCCGGGTGGCGGGTGGGCGACCGAAGCCGAGAAGCGTGGGGTTCAAAGGGAAAAGGATGAAAGGTACCTCCCGGTGTCCTTGGTTCGGCGCGCTGGGCTTCCGCGAAGGCGGGGCACTGCGCCTGCGCGGGGCGGCGCGCGAAGAAAGGAGCGGACTGGCAAGGGGGCGGGCCTCGCAGAGCTGCGCTCAGTTTCCCCCCCCTCCCCGCCCCCCCCCAAAACTCCCACTAACTCGCCGAGCCGCCGCGCTGAGTCTGTGCTGACTCCCTAGAGGTCAGGGTTACCACCCTCCTCGGCGAGTTTCCGTGGCTGGAAGCCTTTGTTTGCGGGGAGAGAAACCCCTTCTTTCTGCTCCGGAGCTGGCAGGGCGTTTTGAACTTGGGATCTTTCTTTGAGCTGAACAGCAAACAGAACACATAACCACGAAGCCTCCCAGGCTTCTATTCACGTGGCTCAGACCCCCCTCAGAACAAAACTCACCGCCCTCAGCGTCCCGGTAGGGCAGATTAGAACTGTTCCAATCCAAAGTGGGGCCAGAAAGCCTCCACTTTCGCTCTTGCACTGGCTGGTAGATTAGAACTGCCCGCCTTATCAGTCCAGTGTAATGCAATCATTCACCATGAAGTCTCCCCCTTTTAGGTTTGGAAACCCTTGGATGTTGGGTTAGCCCTGGTAGACTAGAGGAATACATTCATACGTACGCATATGGATATCAGGGAAAGATTTATGTACAAGAGGAATGGAACGTTGAGAAAGTATTCCAACCCAGACCAGTCCAAGGTCATAAGTTCGATATTAGTCCATTTGTCCAATACCAGTCTATAAAGTCTTCTGACTTACGAAGCATGTGCAATAGAGGCATACTGGCACTGGCAGGGGTCTCCCCATGGCTCCTCATTTTCACGGTCCATCAGCAGTATCCATTGGTGTTGGAAACATCTCAGTGCTGGCAGGAGTCTCTGTGGCTTCTCCGGCCCCAGAGGTCTGGTTCCATCAGGGCAAGCCCATGTGGCTTCTCCCCCGGCTCCTCCATTCTCCAGGAATCAGGATCTTTGAGCATGCTGTCATCTCGTCTTGTCAGTAGTTCGTCTCCCCAAAACTAGGGAGATGGCTTCTCAACTCCACGAGGGAAATATCGTGAGACTTCCCAGAATTCTCATAGAAAGTCATGCCCACAGATGTCTTCCTGGCGATCTCCAGATTGACAGTCTAGACTCCACCCCTATGTCTCAATCATGAAATTGACATAGGTACATGACGGCCACAGATGTCTTCATGCCAACTGGAGAAGGACTGCTTTCCGTGTATTTCCAAGTAAAAATTGGAGAGCTGTGAGAGGTTCTTACATTGGCTACTGTGATGTTTTCTTCATAATGTAGCCTAACTTCCTGTAGTTAGCCTTCCACTGCCCCCACCTGTGTCTCTTTAGACTGTTAATATTCAGAGATGAATATGTTGGCAGAGATGCCTCCTGGTACAGCCATCCAGATACTACAGAAAATCCTCTATTTGCTTCACCTCTTTGTTAGTGGCCCAAACACTGCTATCTTGTTAGTCAAGAGAAATCCAGAGATGGTCCTAGCCTTACTGTTCTTATCTGCTTGTTCATGGTCAATAATTGATTATCCTGAAACCCGAGTTAATGTCGAACATCGGTGTGACTCTTCTGGCGTGTGAATTCCATAAAAAGTTTACCATTTCTGTGTATTCTAAGGGGGCCTGTGTTGCCGACCATCTCCTTGCGAGGGCCTCCTTTACATGAACTTATTTTTTTCCCCTAACATGGAGGTTAATGACTTGACTCTGCCACTCCAGGGAAGAGATCCCTCTGAGAGGAAACAGCAACAACTTACAGACTCAAGTATTTTGGAAATGGGCGACACGGGGAGGTCCAGGAGCTGTAGTGGTTGGATTCAGGAACGGCTTCTGCACGTACGAATTGAACTGCGAGGGCGAGCCAGAAGTCGCCCAAACTAAAACGTGAGGTACAAAACCTGCAACGGCATTCCAACCCCCCTCGCACGATGGTCGCTTTCATTTCTAGCTTTCCTGCATCTAAGAGGCAGAGACTGCCTCTGTGCTTGGTTACTAAGGCTTTGTGTGCATAGCGGGGGGTGCGGGGGTGGGGGGGGGGGAGGATGTTTTGAATCACTGATTTTTTTTTCCTTTTTGGTCCTAATTCTATCTCAAACGTTCTGCCTTATCTACTTCACACCACGTGCAGACATCAGTCGATTTACTATTGAAATACTGGTATGAAAACCCACTCAACAGGAGTCCCACTCGCTGACTTGCCATTCTGGAGGAGCTGTCCAGATGGTCTACTTGAGAGTCCTGTTTGTTCCAGATGACTCTGTGGCCAGGAGAGGAATGAAAATGAGACGGACCATGCAGAGACGGACCAAATGTAGACATATTCCTGTTTCACTTACTGAGGCACAAAAAACCATGAGGAACTGTCCAGTCTGCCTGCAAGAAAGCTATAGATGAGAGATGGCTTCCAGGCAGATTCTTATGGGGAAGCCCCTCCACAGACCTGGCATGTCAAACTGATGTTGACAGCTCTGGGGTGCTACACTTCTTCTGGACTAGAATTTGTTTATCCTGTGGTGTGTTCAGATATTCAGAAGACTATGAAAGATCCCGGACATCAAATACGACATTAATTTGGATGGTTTTTCAAAAGAACACCTGTTTATCCTCAGTATAGTAGTTTGATAGATATATGGACTGGGTAATTGTGTTAATCTGGGTAGACTAGAGAAACAAATTCATAGAAACTCTTATGTGTATAAGAAAGGGCTTTATATAGAAGAGCAACTGTACATCAAGAAAACATCCCAGCCCAATCCAATTCAAGGTCTTAAGTCTGATATTAGCCCGTATGTCCGGTATCAATTGGTAAGTCCTCTTCAGACTCAGGAAGCTCATGTAATGACACCAGGACAATCACAGACCAGTTGGTACCGAATCTTGTGTATCCAGTGGTGGTAGAAGCATCTCGGTGCTGGCAGGGGTTTCTTCATGGCTTCAAGGACCCAGGGTCTGTCAGCATGCTGCCATATGTCTTGTCAGCGGCAATGTCTCCCAGGGAGTGAGAAAAGAGAAATAGTGTCTCCTGCCTCTAACAAGGAATTACCTCGTTTCCCAGAATTCTTGGAGGAGGAGGTCATGCCCACACAGGGGTTGTCCAGTTGTCTACTGATGGGCTTTGGGTCTCCAGTCCAGCCCACATCAATGTGATTGTTTTGGATCTTCTGGTGCCTGATATCTGATCCTGCCAACACCCCATGATCACACAGGCTGTTGTGCTTCTTCCATGTGGGCTTTGTTGCTTCCATGTTGTCATATGATTTGATCCTGGGCTAAAGCCAATGTCTGATGTGACTATAGACATGTGTCATTTTCATTTGACTCTTTGTTTACAGATTATGGTATAAACTTGGCATTGCTGAATACTAATATCTATGGCTAAATGTAGAGGTAATTCCTGGGTGACAAATATCAGATTTAGTTGTAACCAGTAGTTATAAACTAACCCCGTAAAGATTATTATATAAAAAATTTGACATATGTACATACAAAAGTCTGTAATAGCAAGTGGGCTTTAGTTTGTTATTTTTTTTAAAAAAAGCAAACTCACTGTCATCCAGTCAAGGCCAAGTCATAGGGACCTCCTATGAGTTTCCAAGGCCATCACTGAGATGGGAGTAGAAAACCCTGTCTTTCTCCCACAGAGTGGCTGGTTTCGAACTGCCAAACTTTCAGATTGCAGTCCAATGAACCACCCCTCCACCATCTACTCCTCCTCCTTCTCCACACCAACCCCTCCTTTGTTATACATGTTAAAATATTAATAATAGTACATTATGAAGATCCTTTTGTGTAATTGGAAGGGTTTCTTTAATGGTTTTATGCATTCAAGGGATACTATATAAAAAGACAAACATTTGACTAACTGAAGTTAGATACGAACTGTTCCTGACCGCTCCAACGTAGGGACAAATTCAACTTAAAGATGACCTTAGGAACAGAATTCATTTAGTCATCTGGGCATTGTCTGTATTGAGAAATAGAGCCAAAGCCTGTTCCAGATGGAATATCATACAGGTCAGAGTGTGGCTGTGAGGTAATCACATTGTGTTGCTGTCTGCCAGTAAGATACTCCCAGAGTGGAACCATGCCTAAGGATTTCCTACGCTGTCACCTTTATGGGCACAGAGAGAACTGAGAGCCCTTGATGCATTCAGATCACTGACCTTTTGGTTAGTAACTGAGTCCTTAGCAATTGTAGCCCTGGACTTCCTCCATGAATCAACTGACAGAAAGGGCTCTCCCCTTTTGTCCTGAGTTCCTGGCTGATGCTGTTGTGTATTGTCAAGTCAACCTGGACCCAGTGACCCTACTTGTTTCTATGACTCTGCTGTACTCTGGGAAGAAGCAGGCCGTGAGGTCTTTCTCTCACAGAGTGATGGGTAGGTTCACACAGCTAAGCTTTCATCTCTTGGTCAAGTGAGTAACCATGGCTCTACCACAGCGGTCCCCAACCTTCCTAATGCGGTGACTCTTTAATATTGTTCTTCATGTTGTGGTCACTCCCCAGCCATGCATTTATTTTCATTGCTATTTCATAACTATGATTTTGCTACTGTTATAAATCAGGTGACTACTGTGAAAGGGTCGTTAAACCCCCAAAGGAGTCTCGACCCACAGGTTGAGAGCCACTGGTCTACCAGGACTTTTTCTCCTGACAGATAAGCCCACTGAATTTCATGAGTAATTGAGGGTCCATGGAAGTGAGTTGAACTGAGCCCTCTGTACTGCTGTGTGGACTCCTTAGGTGTTATATTCCTTGGGGCTGTGTCATCAGCATATCAGCATAGGTGGTTAATAAGCCTTGCTCTGATCCTCATGCTATATTCTTCTTCAGATAATCTAGCTCCTCTGCTTATCTGCTCAGCATACAGAAGGAGTAAGTACGGTGAGAGGATACAACCTTGATGTGCACCTTTCTTGCTTATAAACCAGGCACAGAAGATAGCACAAAAGAGGAAGACCCTTAGTGAGATGAATTGACAGTAGCTACAACAATGACTCAGGCATAGAAACAGTAATGCTTAGGGCCACAATGGATTCAACAACAACAACAACAACAACAACAACAAAACAGTATTCTCTTGTTATGTTCTCACAAGTGCTTCTTGATTCACATACAAGCTCCACATAAATACTATCTTCTCAAGGTGACCCACACAAATGAAAGCCTTGGCATGTTCAATAAGACACAAGTGTTCATCTTTCAGGTCTTCTCCGTTTTCCGTCAAGATCCATCTGATATCAGCAATGGTATCCCTTGTACCAAATCCTCTTCTGAATTCAGCCTAAACCCTGTCAATGTAGTGCTGCAACTCTGTTGGGTGAGCTTCAAGAACATTTACCGGCACGTGATGTCAACTATATTGGTCTGTAAGATCACCTTTTTTTTTTTTTGAATGGGTACGAATACAGAACTCTTCTAGTCAGTTGGCCAAGTAGCCGTCTTCCTAGTTTCCTGGTATAGACAAGCAAGTACTTCCAGTGCTCCACCAGTCTGTTGAAACATTTCAGTTGAAACTCCATCAGTGCCTGGAGCCTTGCTTTGGGGTAATGCAGCTTCAATGTTTTCCTTTCGCACCCTTGGTTCTTGCTTATGTACTACTGCCTGACATGGCGACATATCAACAAATTCTTTTTGGTACAGCGACTCTACGTATTCTTTCCATCTTCTTTGGGTGCTTCCTGCCTCATTCCATGCTTTGCCCATAGACTCTCTCAATAGGCAACTAGACGTTTGAAATGTTTTTTCTTGAGTTATTTCAGTTTAAGATGTGCCGAACACTTTCAATTTGGGTTTTCAATAACTCTACACTTGATCTTAGCCAAAAGGCCGAGAAGCGATGGGTTTTCTAACTCTAAATCTTCCAGCATTTCATTGTTATATTTGACTTTATCTTTTTTTTTTTTTTTTTTGTGGGCATCACTGCCTCTGGTGGTCGTGGGCGCTACCTAGCTGCCCCTGGATTGGAACCGCCAAGCCTGCGGGCTGCAGTTCCGCACTCAACCACTTACGCCACCGGGGCTCAGCCCTGACTTTATCTTCTTGAGCTGCCTTTTGAAAATTTCTATTCGGCTCTTTGACTTCATCCCTTCTTCCCTTTGCTTCAGCGACTCAGTGACTAAGCAAATTTCAGCATCTCTTTTGACATCCACTTCGATTTTTTTCTTTCTTACCTTTTAAGACACCTTTGTTTTCTTCATGAATGATGTTCTTGTTGACCGACCTCTCCCAGCATGTCCTGTCATTAGTGTCCGTTGCCTCAAATCTGTTGTTGCCATGTTCTAGCCATCTAGAGTGGATTCAAGGTCGTATTTTGACTCCCATGGTCGTATTTTGACTCCCATGGTCGTATTTTGACTCCCATGCTTTCGTTTTCTTCAGCTGGAGCTTGAGCAGTGAACTGAGGGACTGGACGAGAATGAAAGACAGCTCAATTATCCAGGCTCATAATAACAGGTCTGGAAAGCTGACTCTGGTGGAGGAAGACTCTCAAGGTTAGGAGATATAAATAAATCTTCATGTAGCTTCTTGACACTGGACACAGTTCCTCAATCATGAAAGAACTGTCATAAAGGAGCTATCTTAGAAGAGGAATATTTCTCTGTCTGGTAACTTCACCATGCCTAAAGGTTTTCTCCAGAAAAAGGCAATCAGGTCCTATAGCCAACCCATTGTAGCTCCAAGCGTTTACCTCCAAGTCCACCATCCAAACTTCCCATCAGCAGAAAGCCTACAGGACATCTCAGAGCCAGCCGGTTCTCTGCCTGGGAGAAAGGGTGAAGCGGATGAACGCCCCGCCCCGGCCCCGCCCCGCCCGCCCCCGGCCCCGCCCCGGCCCCGGCCCCGCCCCAACGACGTAGCCAAGCTCATTATCTGTGCGTCAGGCTCAAGCCCCGCCCCCACGCCTGACGTCGCTGCTAGCCGCGCGCGCGCCTGCGTGGTGTGTTACAGACGCGGAAGCGGGCAGAGCGGTGCGAGATTGCCTGCGAGGTAATTGACTTTCCTTTTATCTGCCTCCAGTCGGGGCTTCGCGATCCCAGCCCCTCCGCGCGCGAGAAGCGGCGGGCGTCCCGGACCTTAAGACATCTCCGTCCTGGCCTCTTCCGCCCCCGGGAAAGCTGGAGAGGGGGTCCGGCCCGACCCCCTCCGCAGGCGGCCACCCACCCGCCTGGGGGTCAAAGGCGCCGAGGCGGGTCCCCGCCCAGGCCCAGTGGACGTGGGGGCGTGTAGCCTCGCCTGCACGGGCGTTTTCCTGCAGAAAACCCCTCCCATCCTTCCGCCCCAGCGGCGCCGCCTCAAGTCCTTACCGGGGCAGGTGGATTCGCGGCCTTCCCTGCGGTGCCCATCGAGGGTCACGCCGCCCCTCCGCTGCCTGGACCGCTGGATCCTCTCCTTCATCCTGGGCTTCTGAGACCTCGCCTTTTCGCTTCGGTGTTCACCGCCGCCTCCCTGAACCCCATGGCCTGTGACACCCCGTGGGGCGATCCCACCCCCCTGGGCAGCAGGGCCCTTAATCCGACCCGCTTGGGCCCTTGTGGACCAGGGGTTCCGAAGAGAGAGAGGGAGTCATTGCAAGAGAAAGGATAACTGTGAAAAGTTATAAGACAAACACCGGAGACGCATCCATAGATGCAAAATAAGGGGGGGTGGGGGAGTGGTCTTAGAGACCATAAAAATGCCGGAAGCGCACAAAAGAAAACAAAAACCAAACTCACACCCCCCCCCCCCCAGGAGGTGATTCGAACTCATCACTACAGGACAGGACAGGGTAGAATTGCCCCTGTGATTGTCCCAGGAGTAGAGAGCCTCGTCTTTCTCCTGGAGGGAGGCAGAGGATCCCAAAGAGGAGCGAAGCTGCAGGAAAGTGGCAGTGAGCAAGGGAGACAGTGCGCAGAAAGAGGGGGTCCCCCATCCACACGCGTGGGGGAGTTGATGGGATGCCAGCCGGCACTTGGTGAGGCATTCACCACGGGAGCCTTTATCATCTTTTTTATAAACGTAAAAGAATCATGCAGACGAGAATTGCAAAGCTTCTGTTTAGTCGGCGTCGAGATTTTATCATGGCGTATCCTGGAAAGGAGCCCCTATGCCAGTCGCTGTTCAGCTTTGATTTGTATCTGTGAATTCTAGCCTTTCCTGGCTCAGCAGGGGCGGGGAGTGGGTACAACGGGGCAAGAAATTGCTGTCTCTGTTAGTGCAGAGGAGGCCAGGAGGTGTCGTGGTTATGCCTTGGGCTGTGATCCGACTGATCCGAAGTTTGAAGCCACCAACAGCTCTGTGGGAGAAAGACTGGGATTTTCCATTCCCGTCCATAGCTGCCATTGACTGGCAGTGAGTTGGGTTGGTGGGTTGGTTGGGTTCTTGCATGGCACCCTCGTAAGTGCAAGGAGTCTTGGTGGTGTTTGGGGCTAGGTATTGGCAGTTAACTTTCCCATCAACCCTCAGGAGAAAGGAAAGGCTGCTCGGAGCTGGGCTTACAGACTAACTCGGCTGACCCGCTGCCTGACCACTGCCCTGTCCTCCACCACCTCACCGTCATTGGCGTGCTGAAGCCCATGGCTATAGTCGCTGCATTCGTCCATCTTGCTGAAAGGCTTTCTCTTTTTCAAGAACCTTCCACCTTAGCAAGCACGGCGTGCTTCTCCAGGGCCTGGTCCCTCCTGGCGCGTGTCCTCACGAAATCTCGCGGTGCCGCTCCCCAGAGAGATTTGTTTGGTGATGGAATGCGTAGTTATGACAGTCTCAGTCCCTGCATATGCATGCTGCCACCTGGCTCCCCTTCCCTGCTTGACCCTGTTTCAGGCAGGGGAGTGCAGCGACTCGTATGCCTCTGACCCAAGAACAGTTCTCCTTCTATCAGGGAAGGAGCGCGCAGATTCTGGAGTGGGGGGAAACTCACGTGGAGCGGTGAGGCAGGAAGGGGACACTGGCTCAGCCAGCCAGATCAGCCGAATCCCTGGGGTGACCCATGTCCAGGCAGAGCGCCCTCACATCCTCCCCTCCCTTCTTGAGGTGAGTCCCCGAGGTCCGGGTCCTGTGTGGCCCCTGCGTGCCTTGCTTTTTTAGAGA
>PVJH01049443.1:0-10330 GCA_004026705.1 Nesogale talazaci | reverse complement strand
AACTCTCTCTTCCAGGGGGTGAGCAGCCCACTCTGATAGGTGAGGAAACTGAGGCTTGGAGGGAGAGAAGGCTACACAGAAGGTGAGAGAAGCCTAACTCAGCCCCCACGGTGCCCCAAGGCTCCTCAAGGCCAGCCTGCAGGCCTTTTCTGGTTTCTTCTTTTTTGGGGGGATCACTGCCCTCTGATGGGAGTGGGAGGCCTAGGCTTGCTCCTAGAGAGCTGCTGCTGGACTTGAACCACCAGCCTAGTGGGCCACAGTTCCGCGCACAACCACTACGCCACTGGGGCTCAGCCTGGTTTCCTCTGTTGAGTCCTGCACAGGAAACTGTCACAGCTCGTTAGCTCCTCTGACAAGTGCAGGAGCCGCCCAACTCCCTCTGCGAGGAGACTGGGCTCTCTCCTGCCACGGGTGGGCGGGCGGTTCTGATGTATGAGCCCATTGTTGCAGCCGCTCTGTCAGCCCGTCCTGTCCAAGGCCTTTCCGTGTTCCCTGCCTCTCTTCTCTCGTGAGCAGGACGCCCTTCTCCAGTGTGGCAGTCACCTACTCGGTGCCAATTTGAGAGTCTAGTCTGTCATTCTGGAGATAGCCAATGAGACCTGTGGATGGGCATGACTTTCTTCTGAGAATTCTGGGAAATCGTGCGGTATTTCCTGATTGGAGGTGAGAGACTCACGAGTCAGTCCCTTGGAGACGCTCGCTCTACTGAGAAGACACACGGCAGCATGCTGATTGACCCTGAGCCCTGGAAACTGGAGGAACCATGAGGGGACCCCCGCCAGCACAGAGATGCTTCTACCGCCACTGGATCCACAAGACTCGGCACCCATTGGCCTGTGATCGTCCTGGCGTCATTGCATGTGCTTCCTAGTCTGAAGAGGACTTATGGATTGGTATTGGACATATGGGCTGATATTGGACTGATGGACTTGGACTGGACTGGGTTGGGATGCTTTCTCCATGTCCCATTCTTTTTGTATATAAACTTCTCCCTTCTATACATATACGTGCTTATGAATTTGTTTCTCTAGTCTACCCAGACTAACCATCCAGGGACTGGTCTCTGCTGACATCATGCCCACAGTACCCGGGACAAAGTCTCGCCATCCTAGCTGCTAAGGAGTGCTCTTGCTGTGCTTCTTCTAGAACAGATCTGTTTTGTCTTTTGGCAGCCCGTGGTGTTTCTGATCATCTTTATTTGCATCCTACTTCAAAGGCATGGCTGCCTCTTCCATTTCCCCATCCCATGCCCAACTCCACATGCACAGGCGGGAACTGCAAAGACAGCGGCTTGGCTCAGACCTGCCTCGGTCCTTAGAGTCACACCCTCGCCTTCCGTCCACTGGAAGAGGTCTCTCCAAGACATCGCATTGCTGGACCTCCTGGCCGCTTCTTCCATCAGCATCGATTATAGAGCCAAGTAAGGCAGCATCCATCTTTGCTCCCTTGATTGGGTGGCTGCCTCGTGGTCCGGTTGTGGGAATGGGGGTCTTCTGTCCATTGAGTCATAATCCACGTTGAAAGCTGCAGATGCTTCGTTCCCCCTCACTCACTTCCAGCCAGCATGGCTGTGTCACCTGCCTATCCCAGGTTGCTCAGAAGCCTTCCTCCAGCACTGAAGCCGCTCTGTTCTTCACGGGATCCAGCTTCTCCGAGGGCCCGCTCAGCGCACAGATTGGACAAGGTGAGAGGATACATACCACCCGGACTTAACACCACGCAGTATGCCCCTGCTCTGTTTGCTTAACTGCCTCTCGATCCATGTTACAACTTCTCCGGGAGCTCAGTGAAGTGTTCTAGAATTCCCATTCATCACAGGCTGCCCATAGTTTGTTATGATCCACAGTCTAACGCCTGTGCATCGTCAACGGAACACAAGTTAGCATCTTTCTGGCAATCTCCGCTTTCAGCCGAGACCCAGTTGATGTCAGCCATGATATCCCTTGTTCCACGTCCTCTTCTGAGTCCAGCGATAACTAAGGCATCCACGCTGCTGGTACCAAGTTGGCCATTGGAACCCACACAGTAGCCCTTAGGGGAAAAGGCTTGGCAATCGTTTCCATAAAGATTCCAGCCAGGAACATCTGAGGGCCCGCTCTACTCTGCGCCCCGGGGCTGCTTTCAGTCTCACTGACTGAGCCGTCAGGACTAGCTGGGGAGCCTGCTGGGGGACCCCTGCTCCCCCAGGCCTGGGAGAGGGCACACTCCCACCCTTACGCCCTCAAGAGAGTCCATGTCAATTCAGAGGGGTCTCCCAGAGGGTAACTACAGGTGCAGAGAGCCTCGTTTTTCTCCCTCAGAGCAGCCGGTGAGTTCGAACTGTCCATTGTGCTGCAGCAGCTCGGAGAGTGACTGCCCGTGTAAAGGAAGGCTCTTTTCAAGCTGAGCCGGTTGGTCCTTGCTCCCAGCTCTGCAGGGCAGGAGGGAGCCCGGGAACGGAGGGGAAGAGAAAAGGGGGAAGATTCACATTGGCGAAATGCAAGAGCCAAGCTTCTCTCGGGTTTCTGGGGCAGGCAAGACTGTCTGTGGAGTCGGGGCGGGGCTGTCAATCAAGGTGCTGCTCTGTGGCCGCGGGCAGGCAGAGGGTGTGCTCCCAGGGGCCGTGCTCAGTGGGACCCGGAGCTGGCAGGGCACATCCTGCCACGGCCGACTAGACAAGGGCCTAAGGGAAAACAGAAGCCGATAATGAAAGGCAGGCGGAGGAGGCGGCGTTTGCTGGCACGAGGTGGTTGGGGCCTCCCTCTCACACCGGGTCCTAAGGCAGGTTCTGGGGGTGCTGCAGGCCACAGAGGTTTGAACCTTCTCTCTGGAAGAGGTTGGGAGGACCCGTGGGATGAAAGGGGGGGCAGATTTAGCATTAGTGGGACCAGGGGGAAATGTCTCCCACTTTCCAAAATTGGATGTTTGCAGAGCTAATGTGTGGGGAAAACGTTTTGCAAAACTGCTGCCTCCCAGAAGTCCCCGGGAGGGCTCAGGCGGGACTGAGCAGCCTGTCCTTCGGTGGCGGAAGGGCAGGCTTCTCGCTGTCACATCTGATGAGGCATTTGGTAGAGTAGAACGGGCCTGGAGAGCTCCTTGCTCTGGAGTGATCCGAATTCATCCCGCCTTGACCAACTGTGGGCAGCCGGAATGCACTCCTTTCTGGAGCCCCTGCTTCTCTCCCCTCAAGATCTTGGGGTCCACGTCAAGAGCTTCCTGAGAGCACTAGAAGGGCAGGGCTGAGCTTGCAACCTGGGGACACGGTAGGAACACCTTTCACAGGTATGAGCAGGACAGAAGGGGATCGCCCGCCTATCATCGGGGACTGATGCCCAGGTCACCTCCTGACCAGGAGCCTATGAGCAGCGTCAGATCACCCACAGGTAAGCTTGCATTTACTTATGCTTGCTTAGTAAGCTAAGTAAGTGAACAGCCCCAGGCCTCTCACTGAAGGTTAGTAAGTAAGCCCATGCTGGTCCAGCCTGAGGGTTACCACCCCCTGCTCCTGGGGTCTCTGGCAGAACGAGCCCACGGATTGGTTTTGGATGGAAGGTTGGGCCCTCCGGATGGCAGGGCTGAGGTTTGCAAACACGGAGGAGGAAATGTGCTGGTCAGAGGATAAATCAGCAGGCCGCTCCTAGGGGACCTTTGGTAAAACCTATTAGAGGCCCCATTCTGTCCTCCCGGTCAGCCCTCCTGCCGGCTCTGCCCTTAAGGAAACAATCCCAGATGAGTGTGGAAGTTTGGTGACTTAATCTCCCTGAGTCTCATTTCCCAGCAGAGGGTCCCCGTGCCCAGAATCAGAGAGACGGAGTCCAGAGTGGGGTGGTGATAGCTTTGGTTTAGCCCACATTGTGGGGATGATTCAGACTTGGGAGCTGGGGTTGGCATGACTTTCTCAAGCGTGGTGGCCTGTGGAGGAGAGGCCAGGGCGTCAGCCCATGACAACACGCCTCCGTTTCTCCATTGGCCACGTGAAGACGGTGCTCTGCTTCCTGCTCTTCCAGGCAAACACCCTGCCTCCTTGGGAAGGAGCCAGATGTGTAGGTTAGGATTCTTTAAGATGGTCCCAGAAACTTCTAGAGACAATAGGAACAGAACCCCCCATGTGCCTCCACGTCCCCCACATCCTTCAGCTCGAATTCCTTTGACACAGCACCAGAAAGACTTGGGACAGCCTTCCCACCCCCCACCCCCCACCTTCCTGTTCCTTGTCTCTTTGAAGCACACTTTGACAGTTCAGTGGCAGGGCTGGTGACAGGCGGTTCCGTGAACCTGACAGGCAGGAGGACACATCTGCTCACGTGGCTCCTCGTTGCCCAGGGAGTGCAGAAAAAGCATCCCAAGATTAGCAAACTGGGCCATAGCGTGCTGCTGAGGGTCAGGCTCAGCAAACACCCCACTGCCCCACTGCAGCCCTGGGCGGGGCTGGAGCAGGAGGAGGCAGGCGGGTGGGGCAGGGCTGGGCGGCAGGCTTGTGGAGCCGGTCCCGAGCACCCTCCACACAGAGCTGTTTTGTGCGACACGCAGACTGTGTGGCAGAAGAGAGCTGGCAGGCACAGGGCAAGTCCCTGTGAGCGGGGTGGGGCCTGGGGACGGCGGGAAGACAGCGAGACTGTGGTTGAAGCTGATTCAGTTTCTGAACCTCTGTTTCCAGCCCGCAAATAGAATGAGGAGTCCCCTCTTCATGCCGTGGTTGTCGAGTTTAATGGAACAGGGAGCCCCCAAACTGCGTTAGCCTGACGTGTGGAGCCAGTGCTGATCCTGGTGCCCTGGATAGGAATTGCTCTGCAGTTCTGAACTGCCAGGCCAGCCGTTCTGCAGAGGAGGCTGTTGGACCCCTACAGAGTGACGATCTCTGAAACCCAGAGGGGCGGCCCTTCTACCCTGTCTTCTGGGGTCTCGATGAGGCGGAATTGACGAGTGGACAGTGAATTTGGTTTTGGCCTGTGGGTGGCATCTGGGGTCATGACTGACCTCCCCTGGTTGCCCAGGGGTGAGGAGGGACAACCACTCTGCAACGGAATCACAATCCTCTCAACATCTTCTCCACCTTCTGTGTCAATCCAGGAGACTAAGAAACAAGTCAAAAGAAAGAAAGAAACAAATCCAGGGAGACTTACATGTGTATAAGAAAGAGCTTTAAATATTGTATATTTTAATGAGCAATTGTATATTGAGAAAACATCCCAGTTCAGTGCAGATCAAGTCCATAAGTTTGATATTAACCCATATGTCCGATACTAGTCTATAAATTCCTCTTCAGACTCATGTAGCACATGCGATGATGCCGAACGCAGGAAGGTCACAGGCCGGTAGGTGAAGAGTCTTGTGGATCCAGTGGTGTTGGAAGCATCTCAGCACTGGCGTGGGTCTCCACTTGGCTCCTCCCGCTCTAGGGCTCTGGTTCCATCAACATAGCTCCATGTATGTTGTCGACAGGAATGTCACACAGGGACACAAGAAGAGAATATGGGCCTGGCCTCCAGCAAGCAATTTATCTCCTTCTCGTGTCCAAATGAGGCTATCAAACTGTGACCTGATTGATAGGCTAGACTCCACTCCTTCACAAGTTGACACGAGATTCTGTAGCTGCTGTATTCTCTTACTCAGACCTGTCAGGACAGGAGGAAATACACCCCATATGCATGTAACCATCCAGTCTTTTGGTGGGAGTACCAAAGAGTCTGGCTAGTGGATCCATATCGATAAATCACTGCACCACAGTTCAGGGCTGGATTCCTGAACCAAGATGGACAGTTCAAGCCTGCCCGGAGGTCCCTTGGGGGAAAGGTCTGGTTTTGCTTCAGAAAGGTCACCCTTCAGATAACCACAGGACAGGGGAGATACTTGGAACTCTCTTTTCCAAAATGATTAATTGGGCACGTGGACATAAAGTTTTTATTTAAATTTGTTTAAAAAATAAAAGCTAAAAGCTTTAAATTCCCTGTGCAGACATAATACCAATACCACAATCTGATGGGACCCATTCTCTTTTGTGTGATGCGTAGGGTTCTGAATACTGGCTTTGATGGATGGAGTGGGTAGAGAAGCCGGTGGGCACCGGATGGGCCGGTGTCTTACATGCTGATTGACTCCGACAGTTGCTTGTATACGTAAGGCAAATGACAGTGACCCTGTCCTCAGACAGTAGGGGACAAGATGACCTTTCAGGCCAGAGAATGCCGAAGACACACGATCTTGGAAGAAATGCAGCCACAGTGCTCTTTAGAAGGCAGCCTGTTGGGACGTCAGCTCTCCGGCTTTGGACACCTTACCAGGAAAGAGCAGTCCCTGGAAAAAGACATCACGTGAGTGACGGAGAGAGCCAGTGAGGAGGCGGGGGGCCTCCAATACAGCGGACGACATAGCAGGAGGCACACAGATGGACCCCATGTGCCGGCGGTCATGAAGAAGGTGCATGGTTCTGCGACATGTTAAGGTCCCCCGAGTTAGAACCAACTAGAAGTCAATAGACCAACGGGAGACTTCCGACTTTCCTGCCCTTACAGGACTCCCTGTGACAGGGACATCATCACCAGCTCCATGGAGTCCTTCAGCTTCTTTATTAACAATAGTCTGCTTCTGGGTTAGCCCGGATAGAGTAGAGAAGCAAATCCATAGAAACTCATGTAAATAAGAGAGAGTTTTATATGCCAGGGCAAATGTACAGTAAGAAAACATCCCAACCCAGTTCACTCCAAGGTCATAAGTCTGATATTAACCCATATGTCTGATACCAATCTATAAGTCCTCTTCAGACTCAAGAAGCACATGCAATGACACCAGCACCATCGCAGGCCAGTGCGTGCAGAGTCTTGTGTATCCAGTGGTGGAGAAATATCTCAGCACTGGCAGGGGGCTCCCCGTGGCTCCTCCAGTTTCCAGGGCTCAAGGTTTATCAGCATGCTGCCATGTGTTTTGTCAGTTGCAATGTCTCCCATCTCCAAGGGGGAAATACTGCCAGATTCCCCAGAGTTCTCAGAGGAGGAGGCCATGCCCACACAGAGTCTCATTGGCTCTCTCTAGATTGACAGCTAGACTTCACCCCTATACTCTTCATTCTCGATTTGACAGCAGATTAGATGACTGGCACAGCTGCCCAAGACTTTAAGTCTTTGGTGGATATAGGGGGAGAGGGGGAGAAGTAGATTTCTGGTACCCCACAACCCTGTGACTTCCTCCCCACAGACTCTTGTAACTGCTCTTAGCTTCTGTCCAGATGTCACACACAGTGACCCCCTGTGTGCTAAGGAGAATGGTTTGTTCCTAAGAAACGGCCCCATCTCAGTTAGGCCCTTACCCATTTGTATCACCCAGGCTCTCTTAGCTCTAGGTGACAGTTTTCAGGGACAGACTCCTATTTCTGGGCCAACACAACACGTAGCTACCATCTCACCCCTGGGTTCTGAACAAATTTTACATACGGCCTTTAAATAAATTCTCACAACAGCATTTAGAGAGAAAAAAACACCATCTTTCGGCTCCCTCGGGTGGATTGGGGATGATGGGCATAAAAGCACAGGCTCCCTGGCCTTCACATGGCACTGCTTATTGTTACGATTATTTTCAGGTAAAGGCAATCTTCCCAACAGTCTTCAGGTGTGTGTATATGTGTTATTGAAGTGAAAAGTCTCTTGACCTTGCTGGAGAGATCTTTCTTTGAGTCAGATTTTTAGTTGGAGATTATAATCCCCAGGCTTGAGAAAACAGAACATTTCCACGAATCCTTCATCGATCTCCCCCCAGTTATTGCATAGGCACTGGTGGGGCCCACACACTGGAACCATTGGGAGTGCTGGCTGGGGCCGGCTGGGCAGCGTTTGTTCTGTTGCGCAGAGACAGGGTTGCCCGGCCTTGGAAGCCATTCGTTGGCTCCTCACAACCATGGCACAGGGAATGGAACCTTGAAACGGCCCCTTGGAGCTCTTTAGTGAGCCAGAGTTTGCATACCATAAAACGACCCGTTTGAAGCACACAGCGCAATGATCCTTAGTAAACACACTCACCGTCACTGTGAGCCAGTTTTGAGACATGCCCATTGATATGTCATCTCACTCACTCCTCAGCCTCTGGCAGTCACGGCTTGGCTTCCTGTCTCTGTAGGCACACAGTTATCCGATGTGGGGATGGCTCTTGCTTTGAAAAGCATTACAGACTTCTGGTTGTTGAGCTCGTAAACATAGCAGGAGAGAAACCAGCCCAGCAAATTCTACACGTGGACAAGACTGTGTCACGCAGTCATCCAAGGATGAGAGTCGTCATCACGCAGCCGTCCCCTCCATTCCAAGTTGCTCTTTCTTGTTTACATCCATGCACAGCTCCCTCCCCGTGACTCCCGTCGAAGCCTGGAGTTGCTGTGGTCAATTTGAAACCACAGAGCTAGATCCGAAAAGAGCACAACGCTCCAGGGAGGTTGTGCTTTTACTCCTTTTTGGATTAGCTAGGCTAAACTCGCATCTGGTGTAAAGAGGCACAAAGGGGATTTTGTTGTTGTTGTTTGAGGTTTAATGATGATCTCAGGGCAGTCATGTTGGGGGTTTGCCCACCCTCTGTGTTCCCAGAAAATGTGGATTCTGCGAGTTTTTAAAATTTTGCTTGACATCTGTACGCATTTCTGCAGAATCCTTCTGCAAACTCTTGGACCAAAGTAGTCAGTAATAGACGCTGGGGATCATCTAGTTCTCCTGGTCACGTGGCAAAGGAGGCAGTCGTTGGTCACACATACCATGGAGTTGTGATCAAGCGGCTCGTACTCTCAGACTCCACGCACCCCCACGGTCCACTCCTTGATCTTCATCAGCAAGTGCTTTGAGCCTTTCTTTGTCTCAGCAAGAAGGCTGCCTCATCTGCATCCTGCAGACTGTGAATACATCTTCTTCCAATCTTGATGCCGAATTCCCCTCCAGAGAGTCCAGAGTCTTGGATGGTTTGCTCAGCATATAGATTAAGTAAGGAGGTACAACCCTGCTGTGTATCTTCCTGGTTTTAAATCATACAGCACTCCTTTAAGAAGCCCAGGCAGTAACTAGTGGACAGCTGACTGTGAGGTCTCTGACAGTGCTTCGCAGGTATGCATGAGATTTCCAGTGACGTCTGCCCCGAAGTGGGGGGCCGAGACCTTCCTTATCCTCTGTGCTTAGTCTGGAAGCCCCACCGAAGCCTGTTCATGGTGGGGGATCCTGGGGACACTTGAAACATCGCTCTGTCCTCACAGCCACACACAGCCCACCACGTTCTGACAAACTGATGGACCAGTGGTCAAGGAGATGAACAGAAAAATCTCAAAGGGAAGCTCAAGAAGACAGAGCAAAATGTTATCAACAAATGTGCAAGGACCTGGAATTCGAAAACTGAAAATGAAGAACATATGTAGGCTGAAAGAAAGCAAGAAAAAAATTCAAGCTTGAGTGGCAATCTTGAAAGATTCTACAGGGGAAAGACTGAAGGGTGGGTGCAGGAAGCATCAAGGGAAGATAGAAACACCACTCACTGTTCTTAAAAGAACTACCTGGGCTGAGCCCCGGTGGTGTGGTGGTTGTGTGCAGGACTGCGGCCCACTGGGTTGGAGGTTCTAATCCAGCAGCAGCTCTCCAGGAGCAAGACTGGACCTCCTACTCGCACCACCAGAGGGCAGTGATGTCAAAAAACAAAAAAATAAACAAACAAAAAGAACTTAGCCGACAGCCCACCATGTCGGGAGGCAGCATCTTAGCAAGAACCAATGGTGCTGAAGGAAGAGGTTCAAACTGAACTGAAAGCATTAGCCCCAGACCAGAAATCGATGGAACACTCCTGGAAATGTTTCAGTGAGCTGCAGAAGCCATGGAAACACTGGTTTAAGAGAGGAAATTTGGAAGACACCTGCTCGGACCATCTGACTGGAACACAACTGTATTTGTGCCCATTCTCCAGAAAGGTGATCAGCAGAATGCTCGACCTATAGAACAATATCATCGGTATTGCACGCAAGTGAAATTTTGACCCAAACCACCCAACAACAGTTGCAGCAGTCCAGTGACAAGGAACTGGCAGAAGTGCAGGGCGGGTTCAGAAAGGATGTGCAACAAGGGATATCACTGCTGATGCCAGGTGGATCTTGGTTCAAAGCAGAGAGTACCAGGAAGATGTTTACTTCTGTTTCATGGACTACTCATTGTCGATCATAACAAACCATAGACAACCCTGTGAGGAATGGAAGTTCCAGAACCCTTCATTGTGCTCACGTAGAACCCGTGACGTGGATCAAGAAGCAGTTGTGTGGACAGAGCAAGGGAATAGTGCCTGGTTTAAAATCAGGAAAGGTGTGTGTCGGGATTGTATCCCCTCTCCATCCTGTTCAATCTGTGCG
>PVJH01049442.1:0-10325 GCA_004026705.1 Nesogale talazaci | reverse complement strand
TTTTTTTTTTAAGGATCACTCTACTCTCTCTCCAGCCTATGCCTTTTCCATGATCCAGGACCAATGGTGCTGTCCATTTCTCAGCTCTAAACTCCTCGATGTTGGCATCTTATGGCCTCTCTTTCCTCTGGCCAAGCATAAACTCCTGTTGACTTCTAATCCCTGCTGCATCTACAGGGGATCAGGTGGACTCACCCTCGAAAGATCCCACAGCGTGTTCCCACTCGTTAAGATCTCAGCTTACTCTTGTCCCCAGGGTCCTCCCATTCCAGGAAGTGTGACTTAATAACCTGTGGACACTACTTCTCCCCCTGAAACGCTCATTCACTTCATGAAATGTGCAAGCACATATAATGCTGCTACCTTTCACGAGGAAAGGCATCCCCGTTTTATGCCCACTCATATGAGAGAAGGGGCTGTTTTACAGAAGAAATGATTACTTTGTATTTGTGGCAGAGAAAGGTTACTTTCTATTGGATATAAAAAGGGAAACTCACAGAGAGGTTGTGATATGTAAATGTCCTATATCAGAGGTCGGCGAGTTGTGGCCTGCGAGCCCGATGCGGCTCTTTCAGTGTGCATGTGTGGCTCTGAAGTCACATTGAAAACCTTGAAGGTTATTATTTCAGACCATGCTGATTTCATTTGTTTGGAAGAGCATGTTTAAGGCTCTTGAGTGGTTTTAAAGTTGTTAAGACGGACAGGATCGACTCTTCCGTCTCAAGTATGTGCCGACCCCTGAATGCCCCAAAGAGAAGACTAATAGAACTAGTAGAACTTTGGAAAATCTCCCTAAGGAACCTCACCATGATCTTTCTCCCAGGTCTCAGGGGGGCTGGGGGCTGAGAGAGAAGGATATACCAAGAAGCCCATCGTGAGCACCCTGGGATATCAGGAAGAGCGTAACAAGGTGTGGACATTATCCCCGCTAGGACTTAGGTTCTTACCACAAACAGAACGGAAGTCATTTCAAGAGAGGCTTTGTGCCCTTCGCAGAGAACTTGAATTCGAACCGAGACTGCTCAATTATCACACGGCACTCAAAGTCCAAGAGATCAAGCTTTCTGTTTGAACCTGTGCTCACAGCCACCAGAGGGAACTTAAAGAGACGTCAAAACATATTCCAACAATCAAAATGAAGTTAAGCCTGTCACCTGATCGTCTCCACCTAGAACCTTTCTGGAAATGTGCGAGATGCTGAATTGCAAATCAAAGTGGATTTCGGTTTTCCTCACGTCTTTGTTGCAGATGACCATGGGCTGCTTGAGGTGAATAACAAGCATGTTTGTTGTCTCCGTTTCTACCGAAACATGGAATGGACCGATCAATTAGCAACATCCTCAAAGATCTCCTTTTAATGTACAATCTCTTATTAAGATGAAGAGATTTAAATAACCACGCCAGAATTTCTCTCAACTGTCCAGAGTTTTCTGCAGTACAAAGTTGACAAGAAATTGCATTATGGGCTGAGCCCCGGAGGCGTAAGTGGTTGAGTGCGGGACTGCAGCCCGCGGGCTTGGCGGTTCACATCCAGCGGCGGCTCTCAGGAGCGGCACTGGGTAGCGCCCACGACCACCAGAGGCAGTGATGCCAAAAAATAAAGAAATAAAAGAAATTGCATCACAAAGCATGTATTTGAAATGATTTCTATTAGAGGCACACATGTGCACTGTTGGCCTTATACAAACAAAGTTGAGACAGTTAAGTGACTGATGCAATGATGCAATGGAGAGAAGAATGAATGCTGCTTTTCAGTCTGGTTTGCTTTCTAAAGAGCATTTTATCAATGCGAAGCTACATATGTATCTTCCCTATATATATTAAGCATAATTGTCATTCATTCTCTCTCTCTCTTTGCCTCCCTCCCTCCATCTTTCTTCCTCCCTGCAAGTCCCACTCCTGTCCATGGTTCCAAATGAAATCCACTGTTATCCATGTCAAACTGAATCACCTGCCTCCATTTCAATGAACCCTGCTGAAAAAGACAGATAGAAGTAGAAGCCATCTAGAAAGAGGTTTTTAATTAGACAGTAGTTTCCTTTAGAGCTTCCACCCAAGTCCTCAGCCCTTTTCTAACCTAGTCAACTGTTTTAGAAGAGAAGACCTTATCAGGGGTCCTCAAACTTTTTAAACAGAGGGCTAGTTCATTGTCCCTCAGACTGTTGGAGGTACAAACTATAGTTAAAAAAAAAAAAAACTATGAACAAATTCACTGCGGACCTGAGATGAGTTGACTGCTAAGCAGGACAGCGGCAGCGACAAAAACACCCTGCCAGCTGGATAAATGTCGTTGGTGGGCCGCACGTGGCCCTCAGGCCATGGTTTGAGGACCCCTGCCTTACATCATCACTTGGAGAGCCCATGAATATGACACAAAAAACCCAGAGTTGAATTGGCAGCAGCAAGAGAAATGAATATCACAAAAGCTCAGTGCCACAAATTAATCAGAATGGCGCTAGTGAGAGACACCCGGTCAAGACCCATGCTGACAACCTAGGGATGCTGTAGAATGTCAATGACACTATATGGGCATCTTGAATTAGTACTAACAGATAATTACTACAGAAATTAGTGATTCCCTTGGGTTTCTAGTTCTCATTAGACTGCAGTGGTTCTTCACCTTCCTCAGGCCGCTCAGGGTGTGGCGCCCCCCCCCCAACCATAAAATTATTTTCATTGCTAATGAATAACTGTAATTTTGCAACTGTTATGAATTGGACAACTCCTATGAAAGAGTAATTCGAGGGCTGAGCCCCAGTGGCGTAAGTGGTTGAGTGCGGAACTGCAGCCTGCAGGCTTGGCAGTTCAAATCCAGCGGCGGCTGGGTAGCGCCCACGACCACCAGAGGCAGTGATGCCCACAAAAAAAAAAAGAGAGAGAGAGAAAGAGTAATTCGACCCCCAAAGGGGCCGTGATCCACAGGTTGAGAACCACTGCATTAGAGGGTTCTAAACCTCTTTCCTATTAGAGGCAGGAGGCACTTCCAAGTCAATGTACACTGCACCTGTGCTTAGAGAAATGTTAGCTTCCCTCCTCCCCCTCCCCCTGCTCTCAGCTCTCTGAGCTCCTCGATGCCAATGGGTAGACTTCCAAAAGCTAGCTAGTCCTCCCTGCCGCCTTCCTTCTATTCTCTTGGGACTTCACAGTGAACACCTCTCCTGCCCTTCTGCTTCATTCCTAATCCACTCCCACTCCCAACGTCCTGCTTTTTTCTAATAATCCCCAACAAGGGAAACTCTAAATGTCTGCACATGAAAACTAATTCCCAAGGCACAGCGAAAAGTGACGTGAGGTGGGAGTGGCGGCGGGGAAAGGCATTGAAATGAGGCAGAATGTTACTGTGTATCCCCCTCTAGCACATCCTTTGGGGTGATCTAGGACACTTTCATTTTCCTTGGGAACTTTACACCCTGGCCTCCTTCCCGCACCAAAACCCGCACACTTGCTCTAGAACAGTGGTTCTCAACCTGAGAGTTGTGACCTCTTTGAGGGTCAAACAGCCCCTTCACAGGGAAGCCCGATTCTTAATAGTAGCAAACTTATAGTTAGGAAGTAGCAATGAAAATAATTTTATGGTCGGGGGCTCCCCACAACATGAGAAACTATGTGAAAGGGTCGTGGGGTGAGAAAGGTGGAGAACCGCCGCTCTAGAATGAACAAATAGCAACTGGGACAATCCTCTAAACTATAGGTGGCATTAAAACAATGTTCCTCTTACCTGTTATGCAGAAATTATCCACTGCTTCCTTGAGGATTTTTACTGACTCCCACAGGGCACTCTTGAGAGGACCAAAAAACAAACAAACAAACAGGTGAGAAATCTGAGCCCATGTACAAACCACATGCGTGCCAACCACCTCTAGTCATTCAGGTCTAATCAGAAATTGCCCGTCATTACCTGGGGATTATCTATATAAAATGTTATGCTCCGACTGCCGAGGTTGAAATCAATCCAAAATTTCTCTAATTTCTCACTATCTGGTTTTCTCATCTGTAAGAGACAATTTTAGCATGACTCACTCTAGCATGAATGACACCACATAACAGTCATGGTAAGACACTGATGAGAATGATTCCCATAAAAACAGCTTATGGGGGAGGGGAGGGGGAGGAGAGGGAGATATGGGAGCTGGTACTGGGGGGGCCTAAGTGGAGGGAGGATGTTTTGAGAGTGATGATGGCAACAAGTGTGCAAATGTGACCTGCGTACGACTGATGTATGTATGGATCGTGATGGGAGTTGTATGACCACCCAATGAAATGATTTATTTTTTAAAAAGGGAGGAGAGGGGAAAGAGGAGCTTACACCAAGGGTGCAGGTGGAAAGTATTTGGAAATGAATACGGCAATATATGTACAAATATATTTGATTAAATGATGTATTGCATGTTATAAGAGCCCCTGATAAAATTATTGGGGGGGGGGGGAAGAACTTGTGGCTGTTTTAGAATAGAACTATCTTCTATGGCCATGCCTTCTTTTTGCTGTCTCCTTCATGTCTGTAAAAGAAGAGACAATCTCACAGACACCCTTCATCGGGACAATCCTAAAGTGAGGTGCCAAAACCATCAGGGGAGTCGAAACTCAGAGCACAGACTTCACCCTGACCTTGAGGCACTATAGGCTGAGGGACTTGACATGGGGTCTGTGCTCCTTTAGAACCCAAACCCAGCTCACCCACACCCACTCCCATTGAGTCGGCTCCCCTCCATCAGGGGCTGATGTGGGGTGGTGAGGCTAAATCCTAACGGGCGCAGACAGCCTCACCTTTTTCCTGAGCGCAGCCCCCGAGCGTGTCTGACCGCTGAGCCCATGGCTATCAGCCCAACCCCTAATCCACAGCACCACCTGGGGTCCTTAGCAACTAAGCGTAGGTGAACAGAAACTGCACAGCCCTAGACTCTAAATTACAAGGTATCATGAACTAAAAATAAAAGTAGCCCCAATTGCTAGAGTGCAGCAGACGGCAGAAACTGCCCTTTCTCTCCTGCCCAGGCATGAACAATGTTACCCTCTTAAACAGGGTAAGATGGGTCTAACCCCATGGTGGGGCTCAAATAATTTAACAATAATTTAAGATAGTCCTAATGTAATGTGAACAGATTTTAACATTGGTAAAGAGGGACACCATTGACCAGGGGCGGGGCTGGGGGGAGATCATGGGGGGAGTGGGGGTGGTGGTAAGAGGGGGTAGGGTATATTCTCTTCCCTTTCTCCCGCCATTCCCTACCTTGTTTGTTGTGTATTCTTTCCAAAATTCAGGACTTTTTTTTAAATGCCAGGGGTCACAGGAAAAAAATTTTAAAATTGGGACTGTCCTGCCAAAAGTGGGATGTCTGGTCACTTTACCCTAGCTTAATGGCATCTTAAGTGTTAAAAAATGATATACCTAAAGGTAGTCTATTATTTTATACAGTTAACACTTAAATAAGAACAAAAGAAGTACATGTTTAAAAAGAGTAAGATGCGTAAATTGTGGTTTCCACATTTCACCTTAGCTAGAAACTGAATGACAAGCCCTATGTCAACAACTAGTTCGATGAATTCACCAAAAAAAATTTGGTTGACAGTTCTGCCGAGCCAGTGCAAACTGCTGAACCCGACCGCTGGGACAGCCCAAACGAAGCCCACCGCCAGGGGGTTACCTCGGACTCAAAGGGCAGAGCAGAATTGCCCCAGGGCATTTCCAAGACTGTCAACTGGTACAAGATCAAACTGCCATTTCCTTTCCCTGCATCAGCCGGTGGGTTTGAATTGCTGACCTTTGGGTTAACAGCTGAGTGCTTACGTATGGACTCACCAGGGCACCTTCAGGTGAGGCTAAGTGCCTATAACTGACCTCACCTGCAGCGTATAAACCCAAGTAAAAAAATACACTGTTATCACCAAGGCAACTCCAATGCAGGGTGTGTCAGAATAAAAATTGTAGCCCAGAGCGTATATTCGGTGGTTGATTCTCCAGAAGTTTTCGATGTAGATGCAACGCCCTGACCTTTCAGTTAGTGGTCAATCACATTGAGTACCCCATTGCGCAGGGCTCCTCAAACTATGGCCCGCGGGCCACATGTGGCCCACCGAGGACATGTATCTGGCCCACTGGGTGTTTTTGCCACTGCTGCCTGTCCAGCTTAGCAGCTCGGGCCCGCAGTGAATTTGTTCACAGTTGTTTTGTTTTTTTAACTACAGTCCAGCCCTGCGAAGGTCTGAGGGACAGTGAACTGGCCCCCTGTTGAAAAAGTTCGAGGACCCCTGCCATAGCGCTCTAGAAGGACATGGGGTAAGAGCAGGCCGGGGAAAGGGAATGCTACCTTTTAGAGTGGTGCTCTCTACAAGTTCATGCATCGGTTTCAAAAGCCCTGCTCAACAGCAAGAGTGGAAGTTGACATGACTCCTTCTAGAAGCCTGCCTCTGGGCTTGATTATACCCCACCCTCAGGAACCCGAGAGAGGGGAGAGGGGAGAAAGAGACGTACCTCGTGGCCGTCAGCAAAAGCAGAGATGCATGGAAATGAGTAGACCCTGCAACACACATGCCACAGTCAAAGAAAGTCGCAGAATGTGGGCCCCAAGCCAACCTGGAGGACCTACCCACAAGTGTTTCTAACCAGACCTGGAGTCTCTTTTTACAATGCATAGCAAGGAGTCTCGCCCTGTGAAGGGTGGGCTTCCACCCGCCCAGTTTTTAAATAAGCCTGTATTTTGGTTCTGCTTTTCTTTTTTCTAATAAGTGCTTGCCAGCTTCAGTTCCAATTCGTGCAAGCACACACATAAAAAGGAGTGGGCCCCGTAGCACTCGGTGGCTGGCTTTTGAACACTCAATTGGCAGGCCTTTCTTCTGAGGTACCGCCCAGTAGGGTTTGCACCTCCAGCCTTCCCCTTAGCAACCGCATGTGTTCGCCTTTTGTACCGCCAGGCACCAAGGCACATTTACTGGGACCACACTTCCAGAGGGCATTTTAGCAAGTTCCTCAACAAGAGGGCTGAATTGGGCAGATGCTTCTCACCAAGAAGTTAACTGTCCATCATGCAAGTTCTCCCCTGGAGTTGAGCCTTTGGGAAATTGCTCATTACAAAAATCTCCTGCGGGGGGGGAGGGGTCTTTATCCAAATCATCATAATTATACGACAAACCTAACGAGAGATCATTTTAAAGCACACTCTAATGGGCCACTGGCTCTGATTTCCTGAAGTCTATATTCAACAGGCAGCTCAACCGTGCTCAGTCCATCACGCACCCTGTCTGCTTGCCCACCCTGAGGAACAGGAAGTGGTCTTGATGGCTCCTGGACTGGATTGTAGATGGGCTGTCATCCAGTAAACCATGCAAAGCCCAGACACACATCTTACCTTCTCCGGTCACCAAGTCTGCTATTTAGGCGATTGAGAAATTGTCGACAGTCCTTCAAATAAAATAATTGAAAATTAATTTGCAAAAAAAAAACAAAAACCCAGGTTGACCAGTACACACTATGCTTACCAGACTGCAGAGGCCAGTGTTGCTCCCCGAATCCTATATTTCAGAAATGTCACACAGGATCTTTGGTTGCTGTTGCTACCTGAAACTTTCTACGTCCCAAGGAGGAGACTCCAGACACCTGCCCCACCCCCCTGCCCTCCGCCTCCAGAGTGTCAGCAGAGCACTGCTCCGGCTTTCCACAGTGACAGGAGCAATGACATTTCACTTCGTGGGAGGAGTCAACGTGACTAAGATGACAATATCTGCTTGTCCTGTGGGGTAAGCAAGTGGCTCCCAAACCTGCATGACCCACACAACCAAACACCAGCCCACAACCCTGCCTAATTTCCTTACCAGCAGTTCTTGACCCCACTGTTCTCAACCTTCTCTCTCCTTGCATATATTCTCAGAAGAAAGAGTATTTTTTTTTAGTTTCTTAACTAACAGCTCTTAAGAAAGTAAATGTGTTGCCCCTTAAATTCAAAAACTAGCCATCTGGTCTTGATTTCCTAAGCCAGGGCTTGCTCCCTTATTCAAGTGCTCCTGCTGCTGGAGGTTTAAAGTCAGCATTCAGCAGACAGTGGCCATTGTGAGTCTTTCTTCTAAAAGCAGTTCCAGTTAAGATGCTGGGGGCTCTGGGTGAAGAATGACTTCAGAAAGAGGATCATTACTTTTGTCCCATTTTCTTTTTTTGTTTTGTTTTGTTTTTTGTTTTGGGGGCATCACTGCCCTCAGGTGGTGGGAGTAGGAGGCCCAGTCTTTGCTCCACGGAGCTGGAATCGAACCTCCATCCCAGTGGGTCGCAGTCCCGCGCACAACCACTGCGCCACTGGGGCTCAGCCCACTTTTGTCCTATTTTCATTCCAACTCCCCTAAACCAGAAGGAGGAGGACCCACGGGAGGAAAGGAAGCAAGTTTCTCTCTGATTTCCACACCATCGTAGGCTTTTCTTGTTCTCCCTCACAATGTGAAGGAGGGTTTATCATGATTTTCACCATGAGAAAAAATAGGCTTCCCGAATCAACTCATAGACTCAAATCATGGGTGGGAGGCAGAGGTAAGCTCAAATGGGGGTGGTCCCAAAGCTCCTGGGATTTCTCTTTCCATCTGTGTCAGTGTTTCCCAAAGTGAGCAAACACTGCCTCCTGGGGGACTTTAAAATGATGGAGCGTGGAGCGGGAGGCTGCCAAAGCTGAAACGTACTCTGTATCCTGATTACAATTTTCACTATAGCACAGAAGTGTTCAATTTCCAGGGGCAAGCTGAGCCATTTTAATTCTGGAAAGGGGGCAGTAGCCCCTCCCATAAGTTTGGGAACCTATGCTCTAGATCCTACTGCCCCGTGGCTAAATGCCTATGTGTGTGGCAACGTGCTGAAAGACAGAGTGAAGGTATTTCCAGGTTGCATGCTGACGACATCCTGATTCCATGGCCGTCTCGAGCAGAAAGACTCTGCTCAACATGGCCACTGTTTTAAGGAATTGTACTTTCTCCTGGAAGTCTCACCTTCATTTCACACACTTTCATATTGGGAAGGAAACATTTTCGCCATGAGGAAGGTGGCAGATAAGCCGCAAACACCACAATCTCTTCTCTCCCTACTTGAGCAAAGTGACCAGATTTTAAGCGGGATGCCATGGACCGGGCCAGGGGTGAAGGTGGGGGGCGACTCTTGATTAAAAATTGGGCCTATATGAAGCAACAAAAATGTCCATAGAATGCAAAAATATTGTAATATATTTATTTTAATTTTAAAATGCAGTGGGACGTCTGGTCACCTTATACTTGAAGGCAGTCTCCCAATGAGCCAGGGTGCCTGGAAGACCACAGGCGGCCTGAAAAGGCCCTTTCATTTCCTTTTTTCTCAGTCTTGCTGAAGCCGCCTGCATATTGTTCTTCCAAAGCAGAGACGAATGCTGACGCGGTTCTGTCCACAGAGACCCCCAGACCCAGGTTAGGATGAGAGCCCTGTTCAAGCTGTTTTCTGCCAGGTGGACTCTGTCTCTCCTCCCCCTACCTTTTCAGAGTCCCTGCACACTGGTACCCAGGCCGTGCCACTGACTCTGACTGGGCCCATCCACTTCACAGAGTTCTCTCTCCAGGCTGAGTCACTGAAAGAGAGGTCCTATCTGCAGATCCAGATTTGGCTCACAAATATTGTCTTGAGGTGATCCTTAAGCTGTGTGACCTCTGGAGAACATACTTTGTCTACACCTTTCTTTGGACATCTGGGGGGCAGGTGCCAACCACTGGAGGGTGGCATTGTGTTTGTGAGACAGAGGACCAAGAGCAATGGAAGCCCTTCGAGAGATGGAGAGGCACAAGGGCCATTCCAATGGACTCAGTGCCAGAGTGACTGAAGACAAGCTTCCTTCCTTCTGCTGTGCGTGGAGCTCCATGGTAACTCACAACGTGCATGAAACCGGAAGTTTAGGGATGAAAACGGAATCGCTTAGAATAAATAAATCCATTCCTAAACCTAATGTTCTGGAAAGTACAGAGCAGGGGACTGAGGGGGAGTGTGGAGTGGGAACCCAAAGCCCCTCTGTAGGTAGCTGGACCTCCCCTTACAGAAGGGTTGTGGGAAGGAGACAACCAGTCAGGGTGCAGTGATAACATTGATGAGACCTACAACTTCCTCAAGTTCCTAAATCTTCCTCCGTCCCCCACCCCGCAACTATCATGACCCCAATTCTACCTTACAAATCCAGCTAGACCGAGGGTGTACACTGGGACACCCTCTGGGACTGGAAACACAGGGAATCCAGGACAGATAAACCCCTCAGGACCAATAATGAGAGTATCAATACTGGAGGGGAAGGAGAAGGTGGGGTGAAAAGGAGGAACTGATCACAAAGCTCTACATAAAA
>PVJH01049441.1:0-10308 GCA_004026705.1 Nesogale talazaci | reverse complement strand
CCATCTTTGTCCTAGGGCCAAAACTGCACCCAGGCCTCCCGGACAGCCGCTTCGGGTTGGCAACACCAGAAAAGAATGCCAAAGCAGAACCTAAAGTGGACATGGCCTCCCGATCCCGGAGCTCGTCCAACACCTCCACCAGCCCCAAACCCCTCCTCCAGTCCCCCAAGCCCAGCTTGGCAGCCCGACCCTGCATCCCCCAAAAACCAAGGACTGCCTCCAGGCCAGGTAAGAAACAATGGGGCCAAGCACCTCCCCAAAACCACTGGCTCAAGCGGGGCACAGAAGGTGGAGGGGCTGCGGTGGGCATGTAGGAGGCCGGGTGGTACAGAGGTTAAGAGATCCTAACCATACCATGGACCGCAGGGTTGGCAGTTTGATCCCCCCAGCTGCTCCGTGGGGAAAGATATGGCTTCCAGAAAGACTTCCAGCCTGGAAAGCCTGCGGGACAATTCTGCTCGGCCCACGAGAGTCAGTCCCCATCCACGGGAATCCCCCAGAGGCTGTGGGTCTGGTTTTCCATGAATGCATTGGTAGCAGCGGGGTGTTATTTTGCCAAAGAGGTCATGGGGAGCCTGCCTGGGGCTGTGACAGTGGCGCGGACTGAAAAGCAAAATAAAATGAGCTGTTGTGGCATCCGCCCCAACTCACGGCATCCCTGTGTGTGCATCGGGGCACGCCACAGGTGCTCAGGGCTGTGACCTTTCAGGGGGAGAGATTACCAGGCTTTTCTTCTGACTCACCTCTGGGTGGATTTAAACCACCAACCTTCGAGCCAGTAGTCCAGTCCTTAATCACCCCAGGGTCAAAATCCTTTCTGGTTCTGCTCCATCCTCTCCATCAGCCAAGCTAAAAGTTCCTTCCTAAGGGGATACATTGCAGTTTTTCTTGGACAAAGAAGATGGTTTAGCTTGTTTGGGGATATATATTAATAGCTCTTCTTCAGTGGGTGGAATGATTGAAGCGGTAGAGTAGTTCCACACCCAACTGCTAACGAAGGTGGACATGCCACTGTTCAATCCACGGCTTCTCCACACGAGAAGGCTGGCCTTCTCTGTCCCCGTGAAGCCCTCCAGTCTCGGGAACCCTGCGTAAGGCTCATAGGGTTTACTCTCAGGGATCATGTGTAGGGTCAATGAGATGTACAGTCTCAGAAACCCGGAATAAGGTCACTGTGAATTGGAATCAACTCAGTGGATTCAACACAATGGCTGGGGATTATTCTGGTGAATTGTCATGATAACTTTTATGTTCATCAACAAGCGAATGTCTGCGTAGAGCTGGAGAGTTCCACAGGCGTTTTCAAATGCATTTTTGTTCTACAATTCTGCACATCATAGTCGATGAGGGGGTGGTATTATCTCACAATTGTCTTGTCACATCTTGCTTATTTGACGAAGCAAGGAGAGAGGGTGAATTGGACGTGGGCCTTCTGCACACATACACACACACACAAACACACACACACTCCATATTGGGAATTACTTCTTTGGTAAGAGATCATGAATTTTTGTCTTAAAGGAGCACATTTTATTTCTCTTTTAAGTTTGTTTATTTGTTTTTGGCAAATCAATTTCCCATTCCATACTGCGTACACATTGTGTTTCATCTCATTCACTGCCATCCACTCCAGGTGACATCATTCATCCCACTTCTTTTCTGCGTCTCCCACTTCCATTTCTTTTACAAACTCTGTCCTTGGGCACATGCTGCTCTTGTGGTGTCAGGCTGTGGTTGCTCTCCGTGGCATCCGTGTTCCCCTTAAAGATGTGTCTGTTACTGGGCTGGACACTGAACCACTTCAGCCAGTCCAGTTCCAACGCCAAAGGGTCACAGTCTCTACGCTCCACCACTCTCCACCCAACTTGAACACTGGTGATTTTTTAATTTTTTTAATGATCTTATGTTTGGGTCTCCATTTGTTTCTCCCACTCAGTCCAGGACATTGTAATAATTACTCATTTGAATTAGAAGCAGCACTGGTTTTAGAATGAAGACACTGGAACCCAGCTATTTTTACATCTCCTCAAAGTTGGTCATTTCATCTCTTCATTTGTCTGGCAATCACCAAGTCCTTTCAGATTCCAACTTATTAATATTAATACCTCAGCATTTGGATATTTATGTGTCCGTGTATACACATACACACACAAACATGAATCTCTCTTCTGATGATGTCACTGGGGGCTTGACAGCAAGCAAAGAAATCTGCATATTTACAGAAAACTACGCAGCCCTTGTGTTTGAAGCAGAAGGAACATTTGGTTCCATTACAAATGTAATTTTCAAATATCAGCTCATTGGAATTCTGTGTTTGCAGGGTAGAATCACATCTCTGCTGTTTTTGACCTTTTATGAGCATGAATTATGCTTCTCTTCCTGGCTGGTGGATGTCATTTTACTTAACAGGGATATAAAAGTGATTTGGGGCTAGAAGAATTCTTTGATACGTGGAAGGCTTTTGTTTATTTGTCCTGTTCTTAACTGTTCTTGGAATCCAGTTTGTTAAACCAAGTGATGTGCACATTGTGTCTCCGCAGAGGACGTTCCAGACTCTCCATCTGGTCCTGGTTCCCCTAAAGTGGCTCTTCTTCCACCCATCCTGAAAAAGGTTCCTTCCGACAAGGAGCGAGACAGGCAGAGCAGCCCTCAGCCCAGTCCCAGGACGTTCTCCCAGGAAGGTAAGACATTTCTTCTTGAAGCTGTGGGCTTGCCGTCCCTCACAGGGAGAGTCATTTTAGGAGAAAGGAATCATCCTGAACTTCATAGGTATGAACCAAATTCTTACCTCAGAGTTTGGTTAAGTCAGCATGTGTTAGTCCTGGTAGGCTGGAGAAACAAATTCATAAACACGCATTTGGATATAAGGGAGAGGAATGGAACATTGAGAAGGCATCCCAACCCAGTCCAGCCCAAACCCACAAGTCTGATATTAGCCCATATGTTCATTACCAGTCTGTAAAGTCTTCCTCAGATTCACAAGGCACATGCGATGATGCCAGGACAGTCACAGGCCAGTGGGTGCAGAATCTTGTGTATACATGGTGGTAGAAGCATTACAGCATTGGCAGGGGCCTCTCGGTAGTTTCTCAAGCATCTCAGCACTGGGCAGTAGTCTCCAGATGGCTTCTCCAGCCCAAGAGGTCTGGTCCCATCAGGACAAGTGCATGTGGCTTCTCCTGTGGCTCCTTCAGATTCCAGGACTCAGGGTTTATCAGCATACTGTCAGGTTGTCTTGTCGAGTGTCCCAAGGGACTGAGTTTTGTGTATTGTCCGTAGAGCATCACCAAATAACTGAATCAGTAGTCTCTCTCTTCCATGGGGGAAACATCGTGAGTTTTCCCAGAATTCTCAGAGAAAGTCATGCTCACACAGAGGTCTCATTGGCTATCTCCAGACTGACAGGCTTCTCATTGTGGTTAGCAGCCGTCAGGTTTTATTTTCAATCCACTTGATACTTTAGAGTCCTCGGATCTTGGCTGTCTTCTGGCAGCTTCTTACATCGCCCACCCCCTCCTTCAAAAAAGAAAAAAAACTAATCATACTTGAGGGTTAATATGAGGGGGGCTCAAAAGAGTTCATGGAAAAAGTGCATCCTCCTCTAATGCTATCTTTCTACAAACTTTTTGAACCAAACCCTTCCCCCCATAGAAAGTATTTGAGCACTGTCTTTGTAGCTGGGGAGTCTGGTTAAAATAATACTGATAATAGCAACACTGCCTGCTTTCTCTTGTCCATCCCATTCATTTGGTTGGGCGGTTGGGTACACTCTTCCCTGCCCTTAGCCAGCGATTGGTTGTGAATGATACAGCATCTGTGAAACAGAGCAAGAGTCGTCAGTGACCGCTGACACCTGTAGTCATCTCACACCCAAGTCAGCAAATACAGGGTTGTACGAACAGCATTTCAGCATGGGAGTCGCAGCCTCTGGGAGTAGTGATGGAGGAAAAGCCTGTCGTTTTTCCTAACCTGACCAGGAGGTACTGCCCTGGCCTCCAGCCCCTCTCCCACTCTGTCCTCCTTTACGAAACACCAACTCTACACCTGTCTTGAAAGGGAGCTTCGGAAACGCCTGAAAGAATGCACTAGAGAGATGAGGAGTTGAGAAAGGGGTAACGTACATAGGAACTTGCCTTCTGTCTACGGAAATGAGAATGTGGAAGGACTCCATTTTAAATCAGGAGGTCGAGTTCAAAAAGCTAGTCATTGACATTTGTGGGATGCAGCGTTTTCTCGGTGTCTATAGACAATCTCCGCTTCAGCTCACAGACACTCCCCCGCCTAGAGCAACGCCCAAGGCTGACATGAAGGCGTGCGTCACGGGCCGCCTGAGGACGCACAAGAAGGGTGCAGTGCAGAATGGTACCAGTGCGTCTACAGCCACTGTGAAAAGAATTAGGTTCCTTTCATTGCACATAGCAGGATAGAGTGAGTGGCTTCCACGATAAACATTCGGTTGCCTCTCTCCCTCCTCACACTCGGCCAATGAAGCACAGTCAGAGGTCATTTGGAGACTGTCCCTTTGCGCCGAAGTTCTACTGAGAGTCTGTGCGCGTTAAGGAACCAGCTGTAGATGCCCAAGGTGTTCAGGTTTTGACTTTCACCTATTTATCAGTGTGTCCCCTCAGGTGGCCCCGGCCTGACAGTCACACGTGAGCCCTGCCGTTCGCTCTGTGTTTACCCTGTGCCTCGTGTGTTTATCCTGTTTTCTGACGCATTATTCACGCTGCTTACTCCCTTCCCTTGTTCCGTGCCTTCCTTCGGACTAGCGTGCCCACCTAAATTCTGAAAACCCCCAGGTAAAGAGCTGTGATTCTTCTGGTTTGTTCCATCGTGAATGTGACTTCCATGAACCCATTGTGGCATCAGGATGGGAACACGGGGCCTGTTTTGGGAGAGAACCTCAGGGGGGGGGGGGGGCGCGCCTCTCAACGCCCACCTCACTTGACAAGACATTTCCATAATGTTGGCTGCTGAACTCTGTACAGATTGGCAGGTCTGCCCGCCACCAACACTGCTGGTCCCTTGACTCCTCCAGGGTGGGTGGGTAAGCGGACATGTAACTGTTCACATTACTCTTTATTATTATATTAATGTCGAGACCTTTCTGTCTCTGATAATGAAAGGGTAAATTGAATCCCTTTTCCTCAGTAGTGCAAAGAGGAGATTATTACAAAAGAGGTTCAGATCGTGACAATGACAAGCCTTCCGGGAGAGGGAAAAGATCTTCAAAACTGTACTCCACCGTTGCAGAAGAGGAAGCGAATGCATTTGGGCACAGGAAGTCACAGCCCACAAATGGTTAGAGCCTTCGATTCTCACCTTTCACCGACACAAAGCTGATGAACTGGCACTAACAAAATTGAACCGTAATTGAGTTACTTCCAACCTGGCACCGGGGTAGGGATCATTCAAAGAACAGATTTCTTACCCCCCCCCCCCAATCCATATGGTAACAGGATGGTCCCTTGTTTGGGGGGCCCAAGAAAATATTGACATAAAAGCCTACCAATCTACAATTAGGAATTCTTTGAGATGGACACCAAGTTGCTTTGGAGTAGAGTGACTTGTCCTTTCAAATTTGCGTGATGGTACAGGATTTCCTTTATGATTGTAATTTGATGTTATAGTCTATCTTTACTCTTCTATTAAATTTCAACTTGGATGAAATCAAAATCCTTAAACACTGGTGCAGATGACACTTGTCACGAGTATTGGCCCAACATCTTAGACCGCTTCAGAAGCCAGCAACCAGGTATGTCAGAAGACAGGCTTGGTGCTGCGCTTCTCAAAGCTCACAGCCTGGGAAGCACAATGGCACACAATTCTATTGCCCTATGTGGTTGCCATGACACTGAAGGGGCTTATTCAGCGTCATCCATGCGCAAAGCCGCTAGATAAAAGGATGACTGACTGCCCCCCCCCTTTCAAATCCTCACTTGATTATTGGTAAGAAAGTTCTGGTGCCCCACTTTGAATGAACAGCCCAGCGAGTGGGCGCTACTGTTTTTAAGGACTTTCCTTGGCACACATGGAAAAGCAAAGTCAACAACAACTGAATCGCACACACCATCTTCCCACTAGCAGCCCATGAGGCAAATCTCTGTGGCTGAGCCAGGGATGCTGATACATCCTAGCTAGTCAGGGTAAAGTTAAGGACATGACCCCAGGATAAAGCAGATTCCCTAAATAATGAAGGGCGAGGATATTGTTTGGCCCAGGTGGTGGCCCTTCATTTTTAAAGACTTTCCTGTGTGCTAGACTTGGTTATACACCAAATGTTAGAACAGCTCTCCTCTCACACAGGTATTGTCTGCTATTGCTTCCAAAAATCACTTATCTTCAAGCCACAGAAAACTCACATCGGTGAGACCTGAAGACGTATTTTTCTGAGGTGGTAGAGTTATCCTTTGAGAATATATTCTATTAGAAATGTCATAGTGACACCTGGCTATCGATGGTTAGCATCTGGAAAATTACGTTTGAACTGTAGTGTCAATTGGCTCATATTGTCTGGTTGTGAGCCAAAGTGCCCTTGATAAAATGGTGTCTTCCCAAAGCGGCTCTTAAAATCACTTTGTATAATCTATAGACTCCAGCCTACCCCCTCAGTACCACAGCGAGCACCCCGTAAGTACTGAGTTAGAGTAGAAAGTAGATGAACCGACCCAGAAATGTGCCAAGAGGAGCCTCAGAAAGGCCAAGAGAAATCAGTGTCTCTCATTTTTCCATGGCTCCGTGACCCCTTTGACATGACATTCTCATGGCCCTAAACTGTGTCGCATTTTGAGAGAAGTGAATGGAACTATCTTGGCTTTGCAGTGCCACCTTGAGTTCTGGAAATCCCAACAGGCCCCAAAAGTAACCTTGGAAGGAACACCCATTAAATTATTTTTATTTTCATTTCTTTTGTTAGTGCCGATTCCTACCAGTGAACTGGCTTCGCCTTTGAGAACTGCCCAGCAGTCTGCTTTAAGTAGTTCTGGTGAACAAACGCCTAGTAGCTCAGTTCACTTAAGCCGTGTGTGTTTTCCTTCGAGTTTTTTAAAAGCAGCTTTGTTTACCCCAAAATGACATTCTGGTTTTCTTAAACCACGTGTTCCTGCAACAAAGGGAGACGATTGTGCTCGAATTGTGCTGCATGTGTTTGCTGTGGTTGTTGTGTTTCCGTTGTGTGGGTCTTGTCTTACTGACAACTAAAATGCTGACCAGCTTCCTTGATTTGTGGTGGCTGTAACTGCATCTTTTGAATCACGCAGAACAACCTCTTTTCTTGAAGAGATCCTGTATGCATTTGACTTTGCACACATGACAATGGCTCTGGCTTGTATAGGCCGTAGGATTTGAGATTCCCTGCAGACACCATTTGCCTCTTCCTGTAGTCTCACCTGTTGCCAACAAATACTTGGCTGCGGCTTATAGTCTGCATGTTCTTTTCCATCACATCATGGCTCCTCATGAGTTCGTCAAGAGAAATCTAACAGTTGGTTGGCATATTTTGGGCTCCTGCCAAAAAAGATTTATTAAAAAGCCAGGGCCCACTACTGTATATTTTTAAGGTATTCTCTTCCTGGGAGAGGTGTATGTCAGTGGAACTTAGAAATGGAAAGCAACTGAAATTTCCACTTGAATCTCTAAAACTGAATGTATTTGCACTGTTCAGATGCATTCACATTAGCCAAATCAGTGTGCGTGCAAAATCAAATCATCTTCAAGAAGGACAGTGCGCATGTATGAGCCTCTGTACTAATTACTGCCTTCCTAGAGGGGCGATGTGACTCTTCATAGAGTATGAGTGTTGAGTAAAGGACTTTAATTTTACAGTACCTTTTATATATGCAGGGATACCTGGAGTATAATAAATACATGCAGAGAGATGTATATAGATACTGTAGCATTTGAACTGCATACAAATGCTAGGAAAAAGTATAGTGTCATCCAACAGTTGGCTTCCATCCCCTCCTTTGTGTGAAATCAAGCACTAAATCAGGCATATGTGTAAGAAAGAGGTTTATATCAAGAAGTAATTATATGTCAAGTAAACAGCCCAGCCCAGTGCAACTCAAGTCCATAAGTCATCTACCAGTCCACAAGTCCCTCCTTAGAATCACGCCACCACAGGCAATGATGCAGAATGCAGGGAGACCACGGGCTGGTGGCTGCAAAGTTGTCTGGATCCGATGACAGTGGAAGCATTGTAGAGCTCTGGCAGAAATCAGGGTCCCTCCGCAGGAAGGTGAAGGCAGAGAGAGAGAGGCGGTACCCAGGGCCCTCCTTATGAGAAGGCCACACCCACAGGCAGGCCCATCAGACTGTGACCCAATGGACAGGCTAAATTCCTCCCATACACTATTATATGTCAAGTTGACATGAAACGATGTTGCTACCACAGAGCTCCCTTTGAATTCGTCAAATTCTAAATTTTATAGATCTATTTTTAAACCCATTCTGGAGTTTTACCTTTGAAACAGACATAAACCTCGGTGGGCTACCCATTGATAGATGGTAGACCAAGCCAACTTCAGTATAATTTTACTTAGCAGTCTCCTCGTATGCAATGAATACGGCGGCATACGGACTGGAAATGAAACTTGACCGAGAGCGTTCTCCGTACAGAGTTTGGTCTGGATTCATAAGGAAGGGGCCCGGAAGAGCTAGGTGTTTGGGCTTCCAAACACAACTGCGTGGGTTCCAACACCAGCCACAGTGCCATGTTTTGACAGCCGCCTAGAAAGAACATGCTGTTATTCCTCGTGGCAATGCACAATAGCCAGATGGGCTATTTTGATTTTAAAACCGGCCCCACGTCTATCATCAAGTTACTAACTTGATGAAGTGTGTTTGTCTTGTGCTCACCACCCCTCCTCCAGCTCTGGGGGGTCAGAAGTAGCGTGGTCTGGACTCCAGAGAACCAATTGCGCCTGGAGGGCAGCGTGCTGCGTTCTGCAGGAAGAAGCCTTTGCCGGTTTTCTCGGACTGGTCATCAGATTTTGGGGGATGACCCTGGCCCATAGAGTTCTCTGCATTTTCATCTGTGACAGAAACCATTTTGGTTGCATGAGTTTCCTCATTTTTAGACTGGTCTGAGGTCATACCATGTAACTTGCATTACAGCTGATATTTCTAGGAAGCTGAAATATTCGGAAAGCTGAAAAGGCTGATCTTTTTTTTTAATTGAAGAGTTAGAACAAATGCTTCAGGAGACAAATAGGCAATTAATTTATGTCTTCCCTTGAACTGTAGTGTTGATTAATTTTTGAGTCTCTGGATATAGAGAAACAACTTACTGGTTAAAAATCCAGTGATAGAGTCCAGCAGAAAGCATTAATGATGCTGTATTGACCTTCATTAAGATGAAGATAGTGTTCATCTTCTCTGCTTCACCTTGCTCTTAGAATAAACAGAATTATGAACATATGGGAATGTCGGCATAGTTCTATCAAATTAGTTTAGTAATAAAGGGGGGAAATATCTATAGGAACGTCCCTTTTCTCCCAGTACTTGGGGTGTTAATAATTTTCAAAAGACTAATCAAACACACTCATTAAATTTTTAAATGTAAATATAAAAGCAAGCTTTAAAAAAGTCCATTGTAACACTTATTTGCTGCATCTCCCCCAGCCTGAGCATTTTCTTAGAAGAACTCGGTGAAAAAGATGCCAGGATTTTTGGAGAAAGCCTTTTTTGAGTAAGAGAAGAATTTCCCCAACAATTTTATATGGCATACAAATCACATATCCTGTAATTCCACAGTTCAATTGCATGTGAGGAACAGATTTTAAAGCTTTATTCTTTTCAACATTTGAGATCACTTGAACTTGATGTCATCAACTCAAAACCCAACTTTTATTGCCTACCAGTTAGACTCTGGCCCTCACAACTGAGTGGTCGGGGCGAGTTAGCATGCTGATACCTTAGGTATCATAGATGTTCAGTCCTGAAATGATCACCAGCTCCTAGCAAGGTGATTTTTTTGTTTTTTAAGCGAAAATCAGATAGCTCCTGCAGGTTTCCCAGGACTGCAGCACCGTGCTCCTGCCGGACGTGTTTGAATTTCAGTGTGTGAGCTCTGCGCTCTTCTTTCAAGCCACAGACAGCGTGCGGGTTTGCTGCTTTGAGCTGCAGTGGTTTCTATGCAGGAGATGTGGTGGCCACTATTGAATAGCTGCACCAGAGGGCGGCGTGTGAACCGTACCCCAGGGCAAGCACGGGGGGCTTCGGAGAACAAGCCTGCTCCACGTCCCATAGTTCCAGAAGTACTCCAGGGAAGAGGACGGAGTCTTGTGGCATTATAGGTGACATGCTGGG
>PVJH01049440.1:0-10329 GCA_004026705.1 Nesogale talazaci | reverse complement strand
CCACCCTGCCTGGGAGCCCAGCACTGCATTTCCTGCCTAGGAGGGGCCGCTCCTGCTCCTGCTTCAGTTTGTTGGTCTGTCCGGTCCAGCCCAGCCCGGTCTTGGCCTCCCTGGAGGGGGCTGGTCCAGGGCTGCTCTAGGGTCCCTGGGGCACCAGAGGGCACCAGGGGACGTGAGCGTCCCGAGCACTGCCCCCCTGTGGATGACCTCCTCGACGCTGCATGGGATCCCACCTCACACTGCACAGCTGGGTTCAGGGAAACCCCAGGACGGGCTATGAAGGTCTTTGCCCCAGCGCCCCGGGGTGACCTTCACAGGGTGCTCCCTCACAGTCGCCTGTGGGGGGCCCCTTTCCCATATTAAACAATTCACGCCAAGGTGAAAAAAAAAAAGGTTGTTTATTGTAAGACAAGCCTTTCAGAGCCCCAATACTGTTCTTTCTGATAGCCAAGCACCATCTGGTTTCTTCACTACATCTTGCTATAATACCCATATCTTCAGTGATCTTTTTCTGAGGACAAGCATAGAGCAGAGTCATGTCATAAAAACTGATCGTTCTTATTTTGGGACAAGAATTAAGTGGGAGTTCAAAATCCATTCCTATAGCTACAGTTTATGTATGTCTCTGGTCCACTGTAGAGTCATCCTTATCATTTTATCATAAAGAATATTATCAACCACCCCCTGGGGTATAAGATAATTCTATTATAGTGTCGTCATTTACCCAGTGGTATAGAATTTAAAACACCGTTGATAAAAGGAAATTAAACAAGTATATTCCAGCTGCAAACCACAATACATGAATTGTTGACTTGTACAGATTAAACTCTTAAGTAACTGGACTCTATGTACACAAACAATGGGAGTTAATGATGGGGCAAAACTTTTAATAATCTTCATTTACAAACACAGAACCATGCCTACCAGATTAATACATGCCATCATAAAACAAGAAGGGCATTAAAATATTAACTATATGGTAGTTCTGGACCACCGTTCATTGGGCACCCTCTAGGTCAGTGATCTGAACCAAAGTGTAAGGACTCCCCATTTCAATCCTGTGAGTCTTAACTAGTATTAGAGAAAATCTCTCATAAACAGAATTATTTTCTCCACTCTATTATCTCATAGCACTTTCGTGCAGCAATAAAGCTACGATGCTTTTAAACGTGTGTTTGTTATCCCTGTTAGAATATGACCTATGTGATGGTGGGAGCCAGGCCTTACTGCTCACCTTAGTACCCTGGAACCTAACATCCTTCTTACTTGACTGATGTTCAGTTAATGTAGGTGTGTTCGGCTGGGTGGACTAGAGAAGTAAATTAATAGACATTCAAATGTGTATAAGAAAGAGCTTTAAATAGAGAGTAATTGCATAATAAGAAAACACATCCTGGCCCAATCCAGATTGAGTCCGCAAGTCCAATATTAGCGCATATGTCTGATACTAGTCCATAAACTCCTCTTCACACTCATGCTCCCCATGCAATGACAGTGAATGGAGGGAGATCACAGGTCAGTGGCTGGAAAGTCTTGGGGATTCAGTGGTGGTGGAAGCAGCTCAGCCTTGGCATGTGGCTCCTCCAGCTCCAGGGCTCTCCTCATGAGTGTGGCTCCATGTGACGTGTCAACAGGAACGTCTCACAGAGAGAGCGTGTTTCCCACCTCCAGGGAGGAAGACAGAAATTTCCAGAATCTTCAGGAGAAGGCCACGCCCACATGCAGGTTTCATTGGCTCTATCCCGATTGGCACGCTAGACTCTTCTCCTTCCTCAACTTGACAGTCGATTATGTAACTGTCATCACAAGCACAGTTGCACAAAGCAAAGGTTGCACTCATGATCACGGGAGCCATTCTGCTTGCCTGCTGCTCTCCGTTATGGCCACAATAGAATCCTAAGACGGGTAGGTGGGCTCCATGGGCTTCTGTATCTCCAACCTCCTGTCCTTCACAAACAAGAACCTAGGGAACTAGCAGAGTACATCTTCTTTCAGTGGTTGTTAGGTGCCATTGAACTGACCCTGATGCATGGGGATGCAGGCATAGTAGAACAAAGTATTGTCTGATCTGGTCTGACCTTACATCCTCCCCATGATTGGTTTCAGGGAGGACCTGGGTAAACTATGCAGTATTCACTGGTTGATTTTCTGAAGTCAACTCAGGTTTTTCTCCCTTGTTTAGCTTGGTCTGGAAGGTCTGCTGAAATCTGCTCAGCATGATAGCAACAACCCAAGCTTCAAACCCGCATCTCCTGTGTAGAAGGTGACCACCAGCCAAACTCTAGTGCCCCTTGTCTCTTCTATCTTGGTTATATTCATTAAGAACAAGATGGTGTGGTAGTTACATTTTGTGTCAACTTGGGTTGGTCAATAGCCTCAGCAGTTTACCAGTTGAGGCCTAGTAATCAATCATGATGTGACCTAATATAATTGAATTAACTCCACCATGGAATCCTGTTGTGAAGAGTCAAGCAGTTGTTTGAGGAACTTGGGCGGAGTACAACCCCTTTACTCAGGTGATGGTCTTGATGTAATTGGAAGGAATGTTCCTATATAAACGGGTGCTGTAAGGAAGCCTGTTTGCCTTTTACTGGGTTTGCAGTCAACATCCAGTTCATTGACCTCTACTCTTTGGACTTGAGACAGCAGGCTGATATATTGCCTGCTGATGCTGGGAGCCAACAGTGACCAGGCATCTGACCTCCCATCTGACCTGCCTGATCTTGGGTTCATCTTTCCCGGCAATCTATGTGGTTCTTGCCCATTCTGGGTTTATCAGTCCCTGAAGCTTTTTGAGTCAGAAGAAATCTCAAGTTTCACACCTGTCTGCTGAATTTAGAACGAAACTGGACTTAAGTGACTCTACACCTGTGTGAACCATTTTCATGATACACAGACAAGTGGACATCAGTGGTTTTGATTTTCTAGATAATCCAGCATGCTGAACAGATGGCTTCAGCTTCAGCTCTTCATTTTAAGGAATAAAACATGCTCTTTTAGGGAAGTGGAAGTCTTCTAACATTCCCCAGTCAACACAAAATCTCAAACCATGTACTCTTAGAGCTGGAGAGAACCCAAAGGGTCATTGAGTCCAGAATTCTGTCTTTGGAAAGGTGAGTCCATCACACAATTAAAGGCACCAGCTCATAACCATGTTCATATGGTAACTGTCTGCATACTCAAGAATCTCAAATATGATTTTGAATGCATATGTATATGTATGTGCATAGACACACAAGTATGTGTGTATATAGACTGCCTATAAAGGAGTATACATTATTAGAGAATCAAATCAGATAACTGAGCCAGACTATTAAAACAATCCTGAAAAGGCCCTAAATATATAGTGACATAGGCCAATTGGCCCCCATTTCATGTTGGAAAGAAGCCAGCCAGAGAAGTGGATTTATTAGTGGCAACAAAATTTAGTCTGACATTGCACTGGATGTTGCTTACATTTCTGCTCCTTCTTTCAAAAGGAAAAGGCTATCTTCTCTTGGAAAGAACAAAATGTAGAGGTGAACTAGAAAGTATCAAAGGGCTGGGTGCTGGGGAAACATATCTTACTTCCTTTCCAGGTATCTGTGTTACCATTGCAAGTCACTGTCCCTCTGAGTCTCAGTAATATACAAACACAGAACTGAATGGGAACAAAGGTCATCTTCTCTCCTTACATTCTATTCTCTTCATATGTTTTCAAGAAGCCCATGTTGACCCCCGGGTTTGTTATCTCCTTTCGTTTTCTCAATCCTTCATTAATAAATAAAACCCTTATTTGTGCTTTTTCTTAAAGAAAGGGAATGTGGACTGTGTTAGTATGGGTAGACTAGATAAATTCATAAACATACATATGGATGTAAGGTTTATATATAAGAGGAATGGAACATTGAGAAAGCATTCCAACCCAGTTCAGCTCAAGGTTATTAGTCAGATATTAGCCCATATGTTCAATACCAGTCTATAAAGTCTCCTTCCAACTCAGGAAACACATGCAATGACACCAGAACAATCACAGGTCAGTGGGTACAGAGTCTTGTGAATCCAGCAGCAGTAGAAGCATCCCAATGCTGGCAGAGGTCTCCCCATGGTTCCTCATTTCCAGGGCTCAGGGTCCATCAGCAGTATCCATTGGTGATAGAAGCATCTCAGCACTGGCAGGAGTCTTTCTGTGGTTTTTCCGGCTTCAGAGGTCTAGTCCCATCAGGGTAAGTGAGTGTGGCTTCTCCTCTGGCTCCTCCAGTTTCTAGAACTCAGATTCTAAGATGCCATCTTGTCTTGTCAGTAGAGCATCTCCAAGAAATTGAGTCTATAGTCTCTCAGCTCCATGGGGGAAATATCATGAGATTTCCCAGAATTCTGAGAGAAAGTCAAAGTACATGACTGCCACAAGGACATGCAATACCTAGAGTTGAACGAAGCCAATGGGGTTTTCCAAAGGTTGATAGAAGAATCTACCTTAAAGTTGTTCTTCTATTGAAAGATTATTAGAGACATGTAAGATACAAAAGCCTGGGAGACCAAAGATCATTGTTAGATTTAATGATTCTAAATAACGACAAAGTTATGTCAACAATTTAAGGAAATTGACTGAGTACCATATTTTTTTTTTTTACTAAATGGCAGAAATACACAATATGAGCCGAGAAGATATTGCTTAATGACATCCCTTATTTTAGAGAGTGAAATTTCACCTTAAAGAAAAAGAAATTATTATTCCAAGATTACATGAATTAGTGGTAGAGCTTAAATTACAACCAACCAGTCAGGGTCAGATCTGAAAAATCATAATAGAGGTCTTTAAGGGCTATTGAGAAGTTGGGTAGTGGGCATGTTTGTTCTCCTCTGTAAATGTCCCTGGTAGCCCACATGACAGAAACAACCATAGAATATGATAAGGGAGCTTTATAAAAGGAGCAAACACTGACTTTGACTTGTTTGTGGCCATCTGCCTTCTTTGTGCTCCACCTGAAAGAAAGCTATTTTCTATTCTGCCATACACACAAGAAACCTAAATGCTGAAAGACAGAAGGGCATGGGGAAGGTCAGAACAGAAATACCTTCTGATGACTGGTACAGGGACAATTTGTAAAACTCATCCATGACCCACCTAATCACCTTTAGGAATAGGTGGTCTCATGCTCGGTTTTCATATGGGGAACCTACGCTCTACAGGGTATAGGTAGTGTAAGCAATCGGCCCCTTATCAGACAGGTGGCAAGTGGAACAATGTGGCAGAAAAGTCCTGTTCTCCTACAGGAGTGAGAACAAGCCTACCTACAGACACAGGTCAATAGATAGGGAGTGCCCACCAATTGGTGAGGGCCTGGCATACATGGACACTCAGTCGTTGAGGAACAAATGAAAGTGCCGAGGGGCAGCTGTGTTCAGTTCAGCAACCTCATATGTGGGTCATGCTGTGTACATCGGCCTGGAGCATGGATTACTCCAGCCTTTAGACACATAGTTGGCAATGGGTGGCCTTCATTTTAGGAGGCATGTTGACTCGTATTGCATTAGTGCTCTTGGTACTGCAGCTTTCAGTCTCTCAAAGATTTCTGTTGCTTTTTTGAAAATTCATTTCGACAAATGCCCACATGTTTTCTATGCTCAGTCTGAATACCAGCCATGTATAAATGACTAGCCTCCTCAGACACTGGAGATGCAGAGCCTGAGTTCAGAGCAATCCCAGCCTAGGGAGACACTGCAGAAGCGATTGATCTGTGTGAGGCACACTCGGTGCGAATATCAACAAACCGATACATCAAGTCAGAGACTTTGGATATGTTTTTCTATTCTGTTAACAACATAAGTGCGATATCCCCCCCTCACACACACACACTGAGATTCTTGGATATATTCGCATGTCAGACAAATTCCCACATATTAAAAATGCTTAATTTTTGCATTATTTATAGATCACTGCTTCCCAAAGTGGAGGCTATTACCCGCTGGGAGGTGCTAGAATGATCAAGGGTGGCTGTGGAAGCAGATACCTATATTTTTTCCTGGAGTGAGAGCTACATTGTGTTTTAGAGTACCAAGGAGACCTCAATCTCAAATAAAGTTCACAGAGAACACTTTATTATGTCTTTACTGGGACACAGAAGAGATAGAGAGAGAGAGACATCATCCATATGAGGGGAGGGCCTTAGCATGAGGGTAAAGTTATGTCTGAGGGTTTACAGTCAGGAAGCAAGTCATGTAAGTTAAATGAGTTATGGAACAAAAGAAACTGTCTCAGACTGATGAGTGATGGCAGAACCATACATCAAAGTTAAAGATGGGGCCACAGAAGTGGGAACAGCACATGATTGGCACACACACACTATGTTAAATAGAAGAGCTCAAGGATTGGTCCAGAGATTTCTGACCAATGTTGCCAGGGCACCACAGATAGGACATGACACCTGAGTATGTGATTCCCTTGTCCTAATCCCCAGTATCTTGATCTCCATTATGAACACACTAAGGGAAGCCCCAAGAGGGATGGTCTCTCCCTCAACTGATGAAAGAGTGGAGATAATCTACTTTCTATTACACTCTGCCTGGGGACAAAACTGTCTACATTGCTGGTTCATGCTCAGAAGGAGTTTACTGGAAATTTAATCCACTTGGGGAAATGGAAAATGGATTTTGGGTTTTCACTGTCATCCATAGCCTTCTGCAAACAGGGTGCTCAAAATTTAAACTCTAATACAAGCACAAAAGTTTATAATATCCAGAGTCATGCTGTGTGTTATATTTCCTGAAAAGGGGGTGGTAGGACAAGTAAATTTGGGGATTTATGATATAGATGTTCCTGTATAATAGTATTGAAAACACATGATTCCCAACAGCACAATCAGGAGAGAGGCTTGAGTATTCCATCCAGTCACATCACACATGGTAAAGTTTTGTCATATATTTAAAGTGCTATGGCATTTAGAAGACCTTTTATGTAGTCCTTGTGGTAGTGTAAAGGGATGTTGCTCAGTCACTAACAGAAAGGTTGACAGTTGGAATCCAGCTGATACCATCACAGAGGAAAGATCTACCGGTCTACTGCTGTCAGACGACAGTCCTGGAGAACCCTGAGAAGCAAAGCTCTCCTCTGACACACGTGGAGTGGACAGGAGTCAGCATCAATGCAACGGCAATACATCTTTTTCTTTGGTTGGTGTCTTCACACAAGCAGAGTAGCTAGTGATTTTTGTTGTTCTTGGGGACCAACTCTGTGTCAGATGCCATTTTAAACATTTTATAGATTGCATTTGAATCTCAACAACACCCTCATGAAGTCCCTACTATCATCAGCTCCACTTTCAAATGTGGAATATGTGGGAGTGGAGGCATTGGAACTCTGAGCAACTTTGCCAAAGATCACATAGCTAAGCAATAACAAAAATCAACATTCAGACAGGGCTCAGAGCCTTGGTCCCATCCACTCCCCACTCTGCGAAATGTCTTGTTTCCTGATGATTTTCCTCCAAGGAGGAAGACAAGCCTACGATGGCAAGAAAACTTGGGCAAGGCTGCCTGACCATGGAATGGTGGAACAAGAGCCCAAGTGTGATGCCACAGCTCTTTCCATGGGATGGGTCTTCTAGAAGAGACGATGGGAGGAGACAGGCTGGCCCCTACACTACCTTTTGTGCAGAGGGGATTATGTCTGTCTGCAGTGAGGGCGTCTCCAGTGGCATTGCCCTGGCAGTGTCAGGGAGCTGGCTTCGGGCCATGTGTTTGAGGTAGGCAAGTAAGAAACAAAAAGCAGCAATTGGGAAAATCATGTTGCCTTTTGTCTTCAGCAGGCAGCTGGCAGAGCGCTGACCTTTAAGACTTCAAAGGAGGCTTTGCCCAGTCACACACAGACTCTGCCCTTTTGGAGCCTGGAAAAACGTTGATTGTCACTCTTTCTCTCTGCCCTGGTCCTGATACAACTGAAAACCATAACCACGGTTTATTTATCCAGCAATGTGCCAGATGCTATGTTAATCCCCTTAAAAATATGATCCGGAGTCCTCCCAGGACTCCTTCAAAGTCAGCCCCAGACCTGCCACTGAGGAGTCCATTCTGACTCAGAGAAACCCCAGAGGATGGAGTAGAACTGCTGCAGGGGGTTCCCAAGGCAGCAGATCTTTATGGGGGCTGACTGCCTGACCTTACTGCCATCGAGTGGCTGGTGGTTTTGAGACACTGACCTTTTGATTAACAGCCCAACAGGTCACCCCAAGGAAGTAGTCTCTGTTAGTGAGCCCCCACTCCCCAATTTGCAGTTGAAGAGATCCAGACTCTGAGACATTACTTGACTTGCCGGGATCATCTTGCTATAAGGGAGAGATCCAGGAATCTTGTGATAATGTCCTGCTGCTGCTTCAAAGTGAAGTTTAAGACAGAACTTCAGTTTTGCCTTCCTTACCCCACAGTCTACTGTATCTCAGAATATGACAATTCCATCCCTCCAGAATCTGTATACATAACCCTTGATTAAAAAAAAAAGCCTTGCACTCTTCTTGGGTGCTCTCTGTTTTACTCTCCACATCCAATCTGAGAGGAAATTTCCTTGGCTGTATCTTCAATGGATGCCCAGATTCTGACCACTTCCCATATCTCCAACTGCTAGCACCAGACCAAAATCACCATCATCTCTTGTCAGGAGTATGGGATTATTTTCTTACTAAAGCCCCTGCTCCTTCCTATCTTACTTTCCTAACATCCTATTCACAATGTGGTCCCTCAAATGATCCTATTAAATCAAGGTCAAGTTAGGAGGTCACTTACAATAACTCCCCACTTCCCCGAAGGTAAAGTCAAAGCCTGAAAGTCTCTACAGTGGTCTGGAAGGTGTCCCCCAAGACTAAGGATGTCTCCTATCTCATCAGCTGCACTTTCTCCTGCTGACTACTCTGCTGCATCATCCTGTTACAGGGACCCACACTGGACAGGATGCTTCCCTCTCAGGGATTTGACATTGCTGTGCTCTCTGCTTTCCTGACTCCTCTGCTTCCTTCCAGTCCTTACACACACGCTACCTTTACTCCTGACACTTCATCTGAATTTCCAATCTCCCTTCCTGAAGTCCCTAGACTCCCACAGCCGATGATTAGCCTCCCATGTCATGTAACATGCACCATCGTGAAACATAGAAGCCCTGGTGGTATTGTGGGTTAGCAGTCGGGCTGCCCACTAACCACAAAGTCAGCAGTTGAAACCACTAACCATTCCCACTGGAGAAAGATGAGGTTTTCTGCTCCTATAAAGATTTACAGTCTAATAGAAGCAACATTATCTCTCACACCTATACCTGAACTCAGTCACTAAGAACAGTCAATGACTTCAACCACCCCCAAGCAGGTATAGGAGGGGATAAATAGCACAGACTCATGCACGGTCACACTCCCTCAAGCCTCACACCCCTGCTCCCTCTGTTTTTTTTTTTTTTTATTCTCTGCTCCTCTTTTGGTTCTGTGGACTTCCCTTTCAGGGCATTTTCTACGTGGCTTTTTGAGCTTCCTTGATTTTTGGTCGCAAACTCTCCCATGGCCCCCACTATGAGACCTTGCCCTCTCTCCAGATATAGTGTGCACTACCTGAGACTGTGATACCTGACACTTCCTGTCCCTCATAAATTACAGCCTTGAAAAGTCCACTGGGTCTGTTCTGCTCTGTCCTGCAGGGTCACTAGGAATCAGAATGGACTCTATGACAGAGAGTCTCGGTTTGGATCATGCTGTCGTTTGCATTGTTTCTCGTCCTCACTATTTTCTGTCTCGTTCTACCAAACAGACTGTAGGTTCCACAAGGGCAGGAGGTTTTGTTGGACTCGCTGTTGTAGCCTCAGCATCGAGAACAATTGGGAAGACCTCAGAGACATTCAGAAAATGAGTCATACAAATGGGTAAATGAACAGATGAATGGAATTAAGGGAAAAGACCGATTTCTGCTGGTAAAAGAAGAATGAAATGGAAGGCAGTACCCAGGGATACAAGGAGGTAACTACAAAAGCTGGATTCTGTTCCCCTCAAAGCTATGTATTTTTTAAAAATTTTTAAACAAAACAGTGTGATCACCTTCAAAGCACTCTCCATTACACTTAATACATTTGTCAAATATGTGGTTTGGAAACATCTTTCAAGCTCATCTGTTTGGATGGCTGACAGCAACTCCCCATTTTTTTCTTCACCTCTTCTATGTCATCAAAGAACTGTCCTTTCATGTGTCTCTGCATTCACAGAAACAAAAAGAAGTCTGATGGAGTGAGGTCAGGTGAATAAGGGGTGTGGGGAGAGGCATGTTGCTTTTCACCCCAAAACTCATGCACTGATGTAGATGTGTGAGCAGGTGCTTTGTCAT
>PVJH01049439.1:0-10328 GCA_004026705.1 Nesogale talazaci | reverse complement strand
GCATAAGGTGAGATATGGGTCTTTTTCATTCTTCTGCAAATGAATATCCAGTTCTTCCAGCATAATTTATTGAAGAGAGCAGCCCTTTCCCATTTAATGATTATTGGTCCTTTGTCAAAAGCAGTGGTCAAAATACAGATGCTTTGATTTCTGGATTTTCTAATTAGGTACTTTGGTCTGTGTATCTCTCATTATACCATTACCAAAAAACGAAAATTGAGTCATGGTGCACACTTTGTTTATGTAGAAGATTTTGAAGTTCAGTAGCACACAGCTATCTATTTGTTCACTTTTTTGAAGCATTCTTTGCTTATTCTGGGCTTCTTCCCTCAATTAGTTTTTACATTTTTCAAAAGAATGATGCTGGAATTTTGATAACATTAAATTCATAGATTACTTTACAATAAGAATTGTATTGAAACCATAGATTGCTTTGTGCAGTATTGATATTTTCATGTATTGAGTTTTCCAATATCATTATGCTACATTTATTCCCAGAAATTTTCTTGATAGCTCTTTTATAATTCTCGTTATTTGTACATAGGAATCTGTGACAGTTACATAATCTACTATCAACTTGAGAGAAGAGGTGGAGTCTAACCTGGCAATCAGGTCATGGTCACAGTGACCTCTTTGGGCATGGCCTTCTCCAGAGAATGCTGGAAAATCCTATCTTTCTGCTTGAGGACACACACACTCTCTTGAAACCATTCCTGTTGAAAAGTCACAAGGAGCAAGACTGATGACAGCCTGAGCCAGTGGAGATGCATACCAGCACTAAGAGGCTTCCATCCCTCCTGGATCCTCAAGACTTTCTACTCAGTAGTCTTTGATCTTTCTCCATTTGGCATCTTTGCATGAGTTGCATGAGTTTGAAGAGAAATTTATGAACTTATGGGCAAATATTGGACTTATGGACTTGATCTGGACTGGGCTGAGATATTTTCTTAATATATAATTCATCCTTTCTCTAAACCTCTTTATTAAATATATAGGATTGTTCCTGGATTTGTTTCTCTAGTCAACCCATACTAACACAGAATCCAATTGATTTCTTTGTGTTAATCTTGTGTCCTGGTACTCTTCTGAACTCAGCAATTATTTCCAAGAGTCCTATTAAGGACACCTTAGGATTCTCTCCATATAAAATCATATCACTTGCAATTTGTAAAAGTTTCACTTCTTCTTTTTCCAAATGTATGTCCTTGAATTCTTTCTGTTGTCTTTTGGTTCTGGCTTCAGGCACAATGATCAATAACAGTGGAGATGAGGGACATTCTTTTTTAGTTCCCTTATTCAGTGGGCATGTTTTCATTTTTCTCTGTTCAGTATGATACTTGTTACTGGTGTTTCATTTTTCATATGTGGCCTTTGATGTGTTGTGAATTTTCCATTCTATTCTTAAAAGTCTTTATTAGGAAGGGGTGTTGGACATTGTCAAAAGACTTTTCTGCATTGATTCCTCTGATCTTATGGATAAAAAATTCATGCAACTCAAAATGCCAAAAATATTTATAAATAACAGGATAAAGCAATGCACACCACTCAAAATGTGCCAAATCCTCTTTAAACATAATATTCTATAAGTGAACAACACAACAACTTTCTGGACCTAATAACTGCAGCTAAACAGCACCTACACCTTAATCTTACAATCCTACGACTTTACTCCTCCAACAATAAACGTTTAACCCAGCCACTTCATGCCTTTATATTGACAATTTGCAGTATCTAATTTTCATACTGCCCACTTACATCAAGCCAGTGCTCTGTGGAGACAATCATATTTTTGATGTAAATAATACTCATTCCAGTTGGAACCTTGTGAGTCCACATTCACAGCAAAGTCAAGTCAAGACAGCATTAAGTCAGCAGGAATAGGCAGCAGTTCACAGGCTCGATAAGCATCTCATCATCTAGTCAACTTAATAGGGGTTGCCTTAAGCTCAGAAGGGTGTCCATCAGCTGACTTGCCTTTAGGCCATGGGTCTCCTCACAAATTTCCAACAACTCTATCCCCCTTGTTCTAGGTCATGAACTTCAGACTAGTCAACCCACTCTACTCTTCTCCTATAAAGCCTACAAACAATGACTTCACTCACAAATTAATCAAATGTACAATCAAAATGAATTGACAATTATTGGTGATTGGAAGCAACAGTTAGAAAAAAGGAAAGAACAGCAGTTAGAAAATATGGACTTAGTAATAGAAATCAATCTGGAGATCGAATGATAAATTTTAAAATACCAATAACATGTTCATAGCAAATATATATTTTAAACAACACAAAAAGTGACTGTACACTTGGTCTTCACCAAATGTAATGCACATAAATCAAATGTCTATAATTAATGGAGAAATGCTGGAGCAGTTCATTTTCAGTGAGTGAAACCAGTCAAAGGACTGATTGTGAAACAGACCATCAAATGCTCATATGCATGTTCAGTATAAAGCTGAAAAAAATAAAGTTCACTAGAGACTAAATACAACCTTGAATCTAGCCCACCTGAATTTTTGAGAACATGTCAAGAAGGTATTTGACGCATTGAACACCAATGACTTTAGGCCTGGTGAGCTGTGTGGAGAAGACTAGCTTTCATGAAGAAAGCAAAAAAGTCAATGCAAAGATAGAAGAAAAATCTCAGACCTTTCTGCAGAATCCATACAGAGAAGAAGAAATTGGAGCAACATATTCTGAAAGTTGAAAGAAAAAAATGGCCATCCACAAATCCTATACTTGGTCAAACTTTTCATCAAATGAAGCAGAAATAAACATATTCTCCAGCAACGGGATATTTATAGAATCTATGAAACCAAAACATTACCAAAATAAAATCTAGTTCTTTTTGGTCAGAAAACCAATAACTGCAGCACTAAAAACTGAGACCACCAGGTGATGTAAATCCACTCAGAAACCAAAACACTGAAACAGTACCCAAAACAATACAGGTCTATCAGGAATAAAGAGGAAGAAATAAACTCCTAGCCTTGCCCATACACACCCTTAAAAGAGGACGAAGGAAAATATCAAGAACAAATTATGAGATAAGAGCAACTAATCTAGAATTATATTTTATTTCAGTGAATGTCAATGGAATTAATGCATCAATCAAAAGACAAATAGTAATGGGCTGGATTAAGAATGATGATCCATCAATCTGCTGCCTTAAAGAAATGCATGTCAAACTCATAGAAAATAAAATAAACTGAGAGTCAAAGGATACTAAAACATTTACCAAGAAAATGTTATTAAAAAGAATAAAGAAAGTGAAGAAGAAAGGTTGGTGATATTAATATGGGACTAAATATGCTTCCAGTATACAACACGAGAGAAAAGCATGAATATTACATCATGCTCAAGGGATCAATAGGCTAAGTACACATAACCATAATAAACATTTGCCCAAGGAAAGACCCTTGAAGTGCATCAGCCAAATCATGAATGGCATGAAAAGAGAAATCACTAGACCAACAATAATAGTAGGAAACGTCAATACAACACTTTGAAAGAAAAGAGAGACCAACAGGTAAGAAATGTAATGTAGAAATTGAAGGGCAGGACAATACAAACAACTATCAAACAAATATCCTAGATATTTACAGAATTCTTCAAACAACAGCAAAAAAATGCATTATTCTCCAATGCACATGGCTCATACTCTAAAATAGACCAAATGCTGTTCCAAAAAGCAAGCCTTAACATATTCAAGAACATAGATATAATTCAAACCATATTCTCAGACCACAGTACCATAAACCTGAAAATCAATAGTAGAAAAAAATGAAAGAAACAAAGATAAACACTTAGAGATTTAACAACACTCTACTAAAAAAAGAAAAAAATCTGGGTATTAGTTGAAAGAAGAAATGAAATGGGAATCTCCTAGAAATACATGAAAATAGTACCACACTATACCAAATCCTATGGGACAAAGCAAAAGTAGTTAGTAGAGGTTACTTTATAACAATTATTAATTTATAGCCATGAGTGCAGAAATGAAAAAAGAGGGAGTCACATGCTCAATATAGTAACAGAACACCTCTAAGAACTAGAACATATTCTACACCATAAGCCTCCACAGCAAAATAAATCATAATAATTAGAGTAGAAATAAATGAATTGGAGAACATGAAACTCAACAAAGGAAGAAGTGAGTTCTTTGAAAGGATTGACAAATCACTAGCAAACATAACAAAGGAAAAGAAAGAGAAAATGATAATATCTAGATTTAGGAATGAAACATCTGGCATCACAACAGATCCCAAAGAAATAATAAGAATAATAATGCAGTATTATGCAATCATATAGATGACATAGACAAATACTGAGAAAAACACTCTCTTTTTAAACAAACACATACAGTCATTAAGAACGCTAACAGAACCATAGCAGAAGCAGAAATATGCAAGGTCATCAAGAAATAAATCTAAAATTCCCAACGAAAAAAAGGTCAAGGACAAGATGGCTTCACAGCAGAATTCAACAAGAGAGAAGCTGGCACCGATTCCATACAAATTGTCACAGATTATACTTATTCTACAAACCCAACATAAACCTGATATCTAAATCAGGTGAGGATCACACACACACACACACACACACACACACACACACAACGTGCAGACAGATATATCTCATGAACAGAGAAGCAAACTTTCTCAGCAAAATCTTGGTTAATAGAACCTAGCAACATATATGGACAATTACTCTTTGATATAAAATTCTCTGTTGCACACATATGAATGTCTCTCTGCATTTTTTTCTATAGTCTACCCAGACTAAAACACTAACCTTTTTGAATGGTGCATAAATTCGAATAATAGTCCCATTAGTTGGATTTCCATGAAGAAAGAGATACTTTCTATCACAGAAAATATTGCACTTCACAATTGCTTTTGTAATGTCCTTTTTGACAATGCCATTACTCTTTATTGTGTTATTTTTAGCATAGCAAATTTTTTTCTGATTTAAAATCGCACACTCCCATGCACTTCAGTTTATTGATGTGTAGGCTATAGATCTTTATGTGTTCCACTTTATTTTTGACCACTTCCAATTTTCCTAAATTCATAATTCACAATTTTCAAGTTGTGATAATTAGCATATCTTCCAGTTGTATTCCTTACCCTAACTAGTGCCCCATCAGCAGATGAAGATTCTGAAGATTCCACCCTCAAAGGCTTTATCAAAGTCATTTCATTATACTGGCTCTCCTTCAAAGAAACAATTCTTCAGTCGCATCTTGAGTGCCATTCAACCTGATATGCCCTTCATATAGCACTATTTCAGACAATATTCTATTTACTACAAAGAAAGATATTCACATGTGTGTAAGAGAGAGCTTTATATTTTCTTGATGTTATAAGTTGAATACTGGCTATAAAAATATGTGCTAAAATCCAAACTCTTGTACTCGAAAGTGTAAGCCCATTTTGGAAATGGGTTTTATTAACTGTAGATCATAACAATGTAGTGTTCAAAATAGCTTTTTTTGAGTGAGTTATAAACTTATTTTGTTTGATCTGTTAAAGTAGTTAATTTATAGCATAATAACAATTACGCACAACTCAATAGAAAGAATTATAGGGATTCAGTAAAGGACAACAATAGAAACTCAGAATGAGATGACTATATCATGTAAATAAATTAATTACAGCTTACCATTTTCTTCTTCAGCCTCTGGAAAAAGAAAAGGCTTATAGAAGTCACACTTAAATATACACAAAATAAAGAAAAATTTAAAACATTTTCTAAGCATGTATGAAAACGTTTTTTTCAAAATAAATATCCAAAGAATTTTCATTTTCTTGAATAACCTAGAAAGGTCTTTCTAGATCTTAGAGGGCCATAGCTGATGCAGGGTGTTCTTGAGTCAGTTCTGTTTTATCACGACCCAATGAACAGCAGAATCACACATTGCCTAGTCCTATACCACCTTCACAATTGTTATGCTTGTGTTTCTTATTGCAGCTACTGTGTGAACCCATCGCATAAGGACCATCCTTTGTTGCATACTTTATATTATATCAAAAAGGTTTTACTTTTTCATGTAATGACCTCTCTGGACATAATTTTCGGACTTGGACATATGCAAAGTACTTGAGAAAATGTCTTGCCATCCCTTTTTAACATGTACTCTGGTGATACTTTTTTGAAAACATATTTGTTGGTTCTTCTAATATACTTGTAATATTCTTTTCAAAATTTAAAAGCATCAATTCTTCCATTGTCTTTCTTAGCTTTTGTCTAGCATTCACATAAGCATGAGGCATTGATTTCATGCGTTGAAAATATAATTGAATGCAACTGTACTTTATCTGCTAAGAATCTTTGCTCTTGAACATATCGAAGATATTTGTACAGCAGATTTGTCAAATGAAATACCTCCTTTTATTTCCTCACTGCTGTTTCCAAAAGTATTGTTTGTGGAACCAATAAAATAACAAGCCAAGCTTTCTCCATCAACTATGATATTTTCTCTAGTTCAATTATGGTGAAATTTTTTATTCATTGAGTTGAAAGCTATGCTGCAATATTTGGTGTTTGATATTGATCAATAGTGCTTCAATTTCTTCTGGTTTGGGGCAATTCAGTTTCCCTATTCTGCATGTCTCTGGCTGAATGTAAACATTCCTCTAATTCCGAGGCCACATTTTTCTTCATATGGATCACTTTCTCAGATTATTTCAAAAGCATACAGATTGAGAACAGGTTGTATTGAAGATACAACCAACACACTGTTACAGATTGCAAACCATGTAATATTTTCCTGGTTTTATTTGAATGAATGCTTCCTGGACTATGCATGGATTTCCAAGAACACAATGAAATGCTCTGAAACCCACACTTTTCCACGCTATGCATAATTTCTTAGGATTCACATGATTTACTGCCTTTTCCTGGTCAGTGTAACACAAGCAGACATCTTGTCAGTATTCTCTGCTTTTAGTGAGATCAATCTAATTCAGCACAGTAATGATATCCCCATTCCGTGTCCGCTACTGAATTCAACATTATTGTCTGGCAGTGTTATCTACATGTAGCCTAGAGTGATCTTTAAATATTAGACTTTTAATATGGTTATAAACTTATATATCATACGTAAACATATGACTCTTTTCCAATTAAATACAATCAAAAAGAGAATCCACAATACATGGTTGCCTATAGATTAAGAAAAGGGAAATCATTTATTCTATAGACAAATTTTGGTAGGGTAAATCAGTGCTGCCAGATCTCTATGTTGTGATATTCAAATACTCTTCCCAGAGAACATTGACTATACTCATTTTCAGAAAGAAGGGACTTGCACAGTCACTCGATATTTTTGTTACACTTACACTAAAGAACTGCACATTCTTTAAAATGTATTGCTTGATTTCATTTAAACATTTCCCATGTGTCTCCCATCTTTCTTCTTCTTCCTTTTCAATTCCTTTTGAAATATCTTTCCATTGCCCTTCATGTGTTTTGTGATTTCACAGGACATTCAGGTTACTGGTAATTTTATCAATAATTCCATATTCTTGGAAAAGATTTCAAAAACTATCCTGCCTCAAAGGTAGATTTATGTTCATTTGATTATATTTTGTGGATATGTGTACCCCCTTCTTTATAATTTCTGTATATGAATAATAATAATTTAATCAAAACGATAGAAACATTCACTAGTGTAATAAAGGAATTTCAATAAGGTGGCATACTTATGAGTCAAACAATGCATATATAAATCAAAGTGCTAATCCCAACAAGTTCAGGTCAACTTTGAGTGTTGTTTCATCAGTTTTTTTTCTCAATATGTGGGTGAAAATGAAACTCACCTTTTTCTCCTGTGTCTTCCTCTGGAAAAAATAGGGGAGGAAAAGAATTTATTAAAATTATGGGGAAGACAATTTGCAAATAAAGCAACAGAAATTCAACTGCTTTATATAGGATCACAATTATTTTCAAAACTCAATATCAAAATAAAGCCTTGTTTTCATACACTCTGAACAGGTTTTCCTCTGATTGAACTGTGGTTACTTGCGCAAAAAATGCAAACTTACTTTCAATAATTAGTGTCTCTCTCCAATTCACTGAAAAGCAAATGAGATAAAAGTTAGAAAATTTGGAAGCAGCCACAGGGTGCAAAATATCTATTAAAGACTAAATTGAAGGGGTTATAAATAGCCTAACTAATTTTCATAACGATTGACAAAACCCAGCTACCAATGCTTGGGAGCATACAGAGTGTGGCAGTCACTTGATCTGGTATCAATTTGAGGATTAAGAGCGTAGCGGCGGAGAATATCCAAAAATCTGGAGATAGTCAATGAGAACTCTGTGTGGGCATGACCATTTCCTGAGAACTCTGGGATATGTGGAAATTCCCTCTTGTAGTCAGAGACACTATCTTTCTCAATTCACTCCCTTGGAGACACTTGACTGACAAGACTGGCTCCGGAGAGACAACCCTGAGGAGAAGCCATGTTAACCTCATCTGGTATGGCCAGAGAAGTGCCATGGAGACTCCTGCCAATGCAGAGATGCTACCGCCATCCCTGGATCCAAAGACTTTCTACCCTCTGGCTTGAGGTCATTCTACGTTTGAGGTTATTATTGCACGTGCCTTGTGAATCTCAAGAGGATCCAGAGATTTTTATTGGGCTTGTGGATTAATTCAGACTTATGACCTGGAGCTGCACTGGATTGGGAAACTTTTCTTCACTTTCAATTGCTCTTCAATATAAACTTTTTCCTTAGATACATAAGTATGTTTATGAATTTTGTTTCTCTCGTATACCCAAACAAACACACAGGAGGATCTGAAAAGATGGTTCCCAGAGGGAGAATCTCAACTCTAACTACCACTGCATGAGACAGATAATATAAGTTAGGGACTGAAATTCCAGGAATTCGGATGTACAACTGGACTTTTCAGTACTCCAAGAATATTTGGATTCCCCCAACCCTCGCTGTTTTAATCTACATAGAAGGCCAGAGAGCATGGCAAAATGGTGAGTCCATATGGTCCTCTCTCTAATAACACTGATACCATCCAGGATGAGGGCTCTCCCATTTTCACCTATGCCCATCTCTCACCTTCCGGTTACAACCCTTGGTTCAACTACTGTCCTATTGCCCGTCCTACTCTGATCCCTGGAAGTGCTGCATGGTTCGACAGGGCTCAGGGACCATGGAGCAGAATCTCCATATGTTGAAGCGGGCCACGCGGTCCTCCCTCCTTTCCTTGCACGAGTTCAGATCCAGAAGTCAAAAGATAGAAACTCCCAGCTACCTTGACAGTTTTCATCTGGAATAGAAACACTTGTAAGATATTTGTACAGCAGTTTTGCCAAATGGAATATCTCCTTTTAGTTCCTCGCTGCTTTTTCCAAGATTGTTGTTTGCAGAAGGGAGCAAAATGACAAGCCAAGCCTTTCTCCATTTCCTGGGATGTTTTCTCTGGTTCTTCTAGGATTGAGTTGAAATCTATGTTGAACTACTCAGTGCTTGATCTTCACCAACATTTCTTCAATTTCTGCTCCATTTTGGCGAGTCAGGTCCTTTAACCTGCATATTTGTTATTGTGTGCAAGTATTGCTCTAATCCATTGCCTCATTCTTCATCATACAGACCACGTTTTTGGATTATTTCAACATCAAACAGATTGAGTACCTCTAGTGAAGTCAAAGCCAATACTCTTTTTCAGACTGTAGACCGTGCAGTGTTTCTTGGATTTATTTGAATGACGGCTTCTTGCTCTGTGTATATAGTCCACAGGAACACAATGCAATGTTCTGGAATTCAACCTTTTCAAAGCTATCCATAATTTCTTGGCATTCTCATGACTTAGTGCCTTTTCCTGGTCCATGAAACACAAGCAGACATCTTGTTGGTATTCTCTGCTGAGAATCTAATTGAGATTAGAGAATCTAAGAGAGATGGAGCCAATTCAGCACAGTAATGATACCCCTTATCCGTGTCTGTTACTGAATCCTGATTCAGTACCCGGCAGGGCCCTCTCCATGTACTCTAGAGTGATCTTTAAATATTAGATTTGCAATATACGTTTACACACGTGTATTTCATACGTAAACACATGTCCCTCTCCCGGTTTAATATGCAATCAATGGCGGAATCCAGAGCACAACGTCGCCTACATATTAAGCACAGGGAAATCACTTATACTATTGATAGACATTAGTTGGGTAAATCAGTGCTGCCAAATTCCTGTGTCATGATACTCAAATGATCTTCCCGGAGAACATTGACTATATACACTGTTCAGAAAGAAGGGGCTTGAACAGTCACTTGACATTTTGGTCACCCTTACGCTGTACACCT
>PVJH01049438.1:0-10328 GCA_004026705.1 Nesogale talazaci | reverse complement strand
AAAAAAAAAAAAAAAGAAAAAAAAGAAAAACAAAAACGCATCCCGCGGTGTTTTAAAAAAGTCCCGATTTTTGGAAAGAATGTACGACAAGCTAGGGAACGGCAGGAGAATGGGAAGGGAATATACCCCCCTCTACTAGCTCCCCCCATCAATGGTGTCCCATCATTGTTAAAATCTAGTCACTTTAATAAAGAGGGAGAATAATAGTCCTTAAGTAAATGCAACAAAAAGGTCGTTCTAAAAAGCAATACAAGTTTCTCCAGGTGAAATAATGAAGTGTTTTGCTCTAAGGTTTTTTTTTTTTATTAAGTGGCAAACAGTTTAAAAAAAGAAAGAAAAAAGACAATACAATAAAAATCTAGCTGGATCTACAACCTAAAAGAAATTGCGATAAACAAATCAGGTTGTTCAAAAAGCTAAAGATGTTAAGAACCCAAACTACATGCTAACAGGGATGACTTTCTAAGTTGTAGACATTTCTAATATTAAGAACATGAAATGCTGACTCTGGGGAAAAGAGAAAATTCTATCATTTTGGTTTTTCCATTCCCTGGTGGTCAACTGATTCACTCCTCAAAATAAAATTAAAAAAAAATTCTAAACGAATGTTTCAATAGCACTCACAGTACCATTTATGCATTCATTTAATCACAAAGTATACTATTAATCCAGGTTTCGGGCTTGCTGCCTCTATGGGCTAGCGAGTTAGTTCTGCTCTGCTCAGTGGAAAGAAACCTTGCCTGCTCCTGCATGATCTCCACCACTGCTGCTCGCCTGGTGTCAATCATCTCCCTGAGGGCCTTCCCCTTCGACCCTCCAGTTTACCAAGAAGTCCCTTCTACAGGGCCCGATCCCTGCCGAGGACATATCCAAAGCACGTGAGACAAAATCCTGCCATTCTGGTTTTTAAGAAGCCTCTGGCTACATTTCCTCCACGGCACATGAAGGTTTGTAAAGTGCATAGCATTCTGCCTGGCGCCAGGTGAGCGTCCCTGCAGCTCCTAACATTAACTTTCTTGTCCTTCAATCTACAAAACTTCAGATTCAGTAACTTACAGGTGCTAGGTAAAACAAGTTCTCTAAGAGGCTCTGGTCATACTGAGGGTCATTCGGCTCACTGCTGCAATACACGTCACTCCCAGGAGCGGGGGAATCTGGAGGAGAGCCCAGCCCATTCCAGGAGCGGCCCTGGGGTAATTCAGCGCTGCAGAAATAAGAACAAAGGAGACATTTCTGCTCGGTTATTCTTTTCTTGGTGAAAGACTCCTTAAGTTTTAAACACAGATGAAAATTCGCAAGCCAAAAGACTCATATTCAACAGAAGATTATCTGATAAATACTTCTAAATTACACTCCCTCTCCTCATGTGTGCCAACAGCGAGTGTTCAAAAATACTACTGCCACTGATTGTGAGCTCATTCAGTTAGCCAACAAACACTCATTGGACCCTGTTATTTGTCAGACAGGGTGCTCGGTCCTGGATGATAAACAGAGGGTGAGGCTAAAACAGTGTCTACTCTTTTGGTGCTTATGTTCCAGCAGGGAGCAAAAAAGGTAAACAACCAATGACCTATAATTTGATGGGTTTGATAGTGTTTTGTGGTGTTTTTTTGGGAAAGGCTGATTCATAAATCTGCCTTCTTCCCTTAAACAAGAAAGGACATACTTAGAATTACGGCAATAGAAGTTCTGGTGCCGCCCTGGTGGTGTGTGTGTTTACTGTTGGAGTGTTTATCTGCATGACCATCGGTCCAAAAACACCAGCAGCATCTCAGGACAAAGACTGCACTTTCTACTCCCTCCAACAGTCTTGGAAACCCAGAGGGGCGCTATGAGTTAGCATGGACTCGATGGCAGTGATATTCATTCTGAGGACTACAAAAAGAAAGAAAACAGACACCTAATTTACAACGTTTTATAAACTATTTTCCCTTAAATTAAACTCCTTGAAGGCAAAGTAGATACATTTTTGCTTCTCCTACATTGACTAGGTTACCTGTTGGACGGCTAACCTCAAGGTCAACAGTTCCCATCCAGCAGCCATCCTATGGGAGAAGATAGGCTGCCTACTCTCGTGAAGAGGGGCCGTCTTGGGGTCTACAGGCACAGTTCTACACCGAGGCAGTCACGAGGAGTCGGAACTGATTTCACGGCAGAGGGCTGGGGCGCAGGGACTAGCACTTAATGAGCATCTGGTGGCAGTGTCACAGGCAGCAGTCTTCGTGAAGTATTTACTGGGGGTACCCGTCAGAGTCCTCGTGGTGTAGGGGCTTTGGCATCGGGCTGCTGGGAAAAGACGTGGCCTTCTACTTCTGTACAGAGTTACCGTGTCAGAAACCCACAGTGGAATCTGCCCAGTCCTACAGGGTCACTGAATTGGAATCAACTCAATGGCAGTGAGGGACAGTAGTTTACTGATGTGACATTAGTAGGCTGAGCACGTTGGATTTCCCATCACTGTAAATAGTAATTCACTGCTCCATAAATAACGACTCATTTTCTTCCCTTTCCTCCTGCAGCAGCATCTGGGCACTGCTCCTTTCGAAACGCCCTCTTCTTGGTATTCTACAGCATAATTCTATTTTCTTACTTAGCTGCTTGCTTTTTTCCCCTTTTTGCTTAATTTTTTTTTTTTTTGGCATCACTGCCATCAGGTGGTGGGAGTAGGAAGCCCAGCCTTTGCTCCGTGGAGCTGGTATTGAACCTCCAGCCCAGTGGGCCGCAGTTCCGCACACAACCAGTACGACACCGGGGCTCAGACCTTACTTTTTAAAATAATGGATTTTTCCCCTTACAGATACGATCGTCCTATTTGACTTTAAAACTAGGTTTACATATTCCCTGATTGGAAGATATGTTTAGGAAGAAGATGACAGAGCTGAAAGTGAGCTTATCTTATGACTAAAGGATACGGGCAACATTTTTTTTCCATTTATAAATTTTTTTATTTAATCATTTTAACTGAGGGCTCATACATCGTTCAATACATAGTTACATATACTGTGCCAAGCACCCCCACCTGCCTGCCGTTGTCAACATTCTCCCAACATCTGCCTTTCCACTTGGGCCCTTGATATGAGCCCTCTTCCTTCCCCAGGGCAAGTTTTTTAAGTGTCAGAGAAATGCTATTTTCAAAAAGTAAAAAGTGGAAGTCTAAACATAAATTTGCCTTCGACCCTAAGTCACAAGATAAGTTTGCTTTTAGACCTCCTTCTTCGTTGGAGTATCTTTCAATCGAAGAATACATGAGCCTAATTTAAAAGTTGAACAGGACTACAGTTTCATCTGTTTCCTCAGAGGCAGTTCCTTTCAGTGCCTTTAGATGTTTCTTCTGGTTTATTTCTAAATAAAACCTGTGTATTGCTCTTTTCTAATTTTTCAATGTCCCAAAATGCATATGTACTTTCTATGAGGAAAAGAAAGGGTTCACTCTCTTACAGCATTATTCTTGGCCAAAAATTTCCTTTATCCCACCTTCCTAATTTAGTAATATTAAAATTATTGTTCAATTGCTTTTCAGGGTTAATGCTGTACTGAAGGAAAGATAATCTAACCCACTGCCACTGAGTCAATTCCAATTCACAGGGCCCCTCTACATCAGTGGTTCTCAACCTTCCTCATGCTGCGATCCTTTCATACAGTTCCTCATGTTGTATTGATCCCCCCCCCCCCCGACCATATGATTATTTTCGTTGTTATATGCTAATTGTAATTTTGCTACTGTTATCAATCAGGTGCCCCCTGTGAAAGGATCGTTCGATTCCCAAAGGGGTCACGGCCCACAGTTTGAGAACTGCTGCTCTACATGTTTCCAAGACTGTACACTTTTGTGGGAGCACAAAGTCTCATCTTTTCCCCTTGGAGCATCTAGTGGGCTTGAACCACTGACCTTCCAGTAAAAAGTTTAATGTGAGCTGAGCCCCGGTGGTGTAAGTGGTAGTGCGGAATTGCAGCCTGTGCGTGGACTTGGCGGTTCAAATGCAGCGGTGGCTCTCAGGAGCAGCGCTGGGTAGTGCCCACGACCACCAGAGGGCAGTGAGGCCTGAGGTCCTCAAAATAAAAAAAAAGTTTAATGCTTACCTACAGGCCACCGGGGTTCTGTAGAATAGTTTAAATTAAATATACTTTATTATAATCTTTTATAAAATGTATAACTGTCTTAATTTCTTCTTTTTTTTTTTTTTGGTGGCATCATTGCCCTGGTGGGAGTGGGAGGCCCAGCCTTGCTCCTGGAGAGCTGCTGCTGGATTTGAACCGTCAACCCTGCAGTCCCGCACACAACCACTATGCCACCAGGGCTCAGCCCCCTTAATTTCTTATTTGCTTTCTTCTTTTTTTTTAAGATTTTGTTTTGTTTTGTTTTTGTTTTTTGGGCATCACTGCCCTCTGGTGGTGGGAGTAGGAGGCCCAGCCTTTGCTCCGTGGAGCTGGAATTGAACTTCCATCCCAGTGGGCCGCAGTCCTGCGCACAACCACTACGCCATCGGGGCTCAGCTCCGTGGAGCTGGAATTGAACTTCCATCCCAGTGGGCCGCAGTCCTGCGCACAACCACTACGCCATCGGGGCTCAGCCTGCTTTATTTTCTATTACTATTTTACCATTAGACACTAGATAAGGTTTCCTCAATTTTGCTCATCTTTTCAGAGGCCCACCATTTGGGTTTATATATATAGAAAAAGCTTACATTTAGCATGAGCCAGCTGGGGCTCAGTGTAGATGATTCCCATTATGTTGGCAACATCTAAAGCGCTATAGTCAGGAGTCAGTCCAAAATATGCCTCCTTGTCACCGTCAGGCCTGATCAAGGTGTTGACCATGGTTACACCCATGTCCTAGAGCTTCTTCACAGCCTGTTTGATCTGGTGTTTGTTGGCTTGACATCCACAATGCACACAAGTGTGTTGTTATCTTCTTCATGGCAGACTCTGTGGTCAGAGGCAACTTGATGATGGCATAAAGGTCCAGCTGATTTCTCCTGGGGGTGCTCTTCCAAGGGTATTTGGGTCTAGTCTCAGGGTCTTGGGTTGCCGAAAGGTGGGTGATGTGCGGAGATCATCCTCTTCTTTTTTGTTGTGTGGTTGTGGACGCCTTTCAGCACGGCCTTCTTGGCTGTTAAAAGCCTTTGCTTTGGTTTCTGTTTGGGGAGGGGTAGGAATTCCTTTCTCACCTTCGGTGCCAGTTTTGTAAAAAGTGGTTTCAGAGATTCTTTTTTTTTCCCTCCATGGATTATCATTGACACACTGCCACTGGGCTGATGCTGACTCACTGGGACCCTTTAGGGTACAGGAGGACTATTCCTGTGAGTTTCTGAGACTGTAACTCTTTATGGGAATAGAAAGTTCTGCCTTTCTCCAGCTCTGATCCACTAGCCTCAAATTCTGACCGTGTCTCCAGCAATACCTGGTTTTAAAGTTCCTGAGTCTAAGCTTTTGCAATCAAATTACTGCTCCTTTAAGGAGCTCTGGTGGCGAAGTGGTTATACACTGTCCTGCTAACCCCGGGATCAGCAGTTTGAAACCAGCAGCTCCTTTGAAAGAGAAGGACGAAGCTTTCTCCGTCTGTAAAAAGTTAGTCTCGGAAATTGTACCTTGTCCTCTGAGGTCGCCACTGTGAGCCAGAACTGATTTGATGGCAGTGCCTTTGGGGTTTTCTTTGGGATGGTCCTAGCATCCTGCTGGGGGACAGTATCACCCACTGCATCATGAGGACAGAAGCGGACTACTCTCTAAGGTTTCACAAGCTGCAAATCTTTATCAAAATGGAGTGGCTGGTGGGCTTCAATCCTGGTCTTGTTGGTTACCCGTCCACAGCTGAACCCACCAAGGCCCCTAAGTCCCCTCCATTACACTAACTCTCAGCAAGTCCACTCAAAGGCCCTCACGGTGAACACACTGGTGTGCTCACACTTTAACTTCATGCTTCCAACCCCTCACCCCATGCCTGCCTAAGGTTCTGATGTCATCCTTCTTGAGACTCTCTGGCGTTGCTCGAGCAAAAGCCTATGGCCATTTTTGACCGCTTCTCCTCTTTGTACAATTCCCAAACCAAACCAAGCTCACACCCATCGAATTAATCAAGCCGTGGAAACCCTATAGGAGAGAGAGAACAGCTTCTTTGGGGTTCTAAGGCTGTGAATATGTAGGGGAGAGAACGCCTCACCTTTCTCCCACAGAGCGGCTCATGTGTTCAAACCGGCAGCCCTACGGTGAGCAGGCCAATGTGACCTATGAAGCCACCAGGGTTCCTTTCCCGACAGTCCCCACGATCAGCGAGTAGACGTCACAGCGACCCCAGATCATGCTGGGGTTTCTGAGGCTTCCCATCTTGACAGGAGCAGACAGCCTCACCTTCCCCCTGCCAGGCCGCCCTTGCAGTTGGCAGTTCACGGCTTACCCAACAGTGCCGGTAGGGACTCGTTTCTACAACCAGTCATAAAATCTACCATTTCAACATCTGATGTTTCACCCCTCCACTTCCACTAGAGGGGGGAATTCCCACAGGGCTTCTGGCGTCTCCTACTCACTGATTTTCTGAAGGGGTTTTCAGTGAACTTTCTACTCTTCTGCTCAAAATAATTTGGTCTTTATTTCTAGACGCTAATGTCTAAATTCATTATCATCAACACACTATCAACATAACAACACAGACGTAATATTCTAAGTCTGGCTTCCAACTCCTTTACACAGTCCATCTATAGTTAGTAACTCACTATAACCATGCCACTTGCCTGCAGCCTAAATTTTAGTTACATGAAACTAGTTGGAATTTCTGAAAACCACATGCTCACTCACATCTCTGTAACTGCACATATTGCTCGGAAACATATTCTACTAGCTTCCCGAGACAAAAATGTGTTTGGCTCCGGGGTAAAAGAACCCTGGTGGCACTGTGATTGAGAGCTGGGTTGCCACCTGACCTGGCCCGGATACAGGCACGATTGACAGGTTGATAGCTCTTTCTCGATTCCGTGCATGGTGGTGCATGGCCATTCTTAGTTGGTGGAGCGATGTGTCTGGCTAATTCCGATTAACGAAGGAGACTGGCATGCTAACTAGTTACGCGACCCCCGAGCGGTCGGCGTTCCCCAACTTCTTTGAGGGAGGAGTGGCATTCAGCCACCCGAGATCGAGCAATAACAGGTTTGTGATGCCCTTAGAGGTCCAGGGCCACGCACATGCACGCGACACTGACTGGCTCAGCGTGTGCCTACCCTACGCTGGCAGGTGCGGGTAACCGGTTGAACCCCGTTTGTGATGAGGATCGGGGGTTGCAATTATTCCCCATGAACGAGGAATTCCTAGTAAGTGTGGGTCATGAGCTTGCGTTAAGTCCCTGCCCTTTGTATACACCGCCCACCCGTTGCTACCACCGATTGGATGGTTTAGTGAGGCCCTCAGGTCGGCCCACAGCCCTGGCGGAGCACTGAGAAGACAGTTGAACTTGACTATCTAGAGGAAGTAAAAGTCGTTTCCGTAGGTCAACTTGTGGAAGGTTCATTAAGGAGTCTCTCGCAGGCGCTGCGTTCTTTAAAAAAAAAAAAAAAAAAAAAAGAGTTTGGCTGCCATCTGCAACCGTCAACCCTGTGGGCTGCAGTCCCACACTCAACCACTGCACTACCAGGTTCAGCTTGGCAGTGAGCTTGTTTTATTGTTGGCTTTTTGTCTAGGACATATGTTAGTAACAACAACAGTCATATCAGAAATACCATTTATGGCACAGCTACTTTGTGTTAAGCATAGTATTAACTCTTCCACCTGCATCATCTCCACTCTTCCCAAGGTTAGGCACAATTCTCATTATACTGACTTCTCTGGGATTCAGAGGTGCCTGCTTAAGGACACAAAAGTTAATAAGGGGCAGACTTGGAATTTCAGCTTGTATCTGTTTAAAGTTGAAGAGTTTTATGGTGCCATGCAATCTCTGGCATTGCATAAAGAGTTAAGATAGGAATGCAAAGCTAATATAGAAGAGAAGCCAAGAATAAGAGTTGGACTTTTAAGATTGGACTTTTATTCAGTAGGCAGTGAGGAGGGAATGGCTTAGTGAGTCTAGTAAGCATTGTTTTAGGTAAATGAAACTGTAAACAATCTGCATTAAAGAAATGGAGTAAGAAGTTAACAGAAAGGAACTTGGTCTGGAGCTCTCACCTGCCTAAGAGCAGCTGTATGGCTCTGGTATCAGCTTGTGAAGTCTCCGCTGCGTGGAGAAGGCAGTCATCAATGTGGCCTTTCAGTGGGCTTCTAGACAAAGTTTTGATTCTAAAATCAAAAGAAAAATTCTCAATGAGTAACGGAAAAATTCTAAGCCATAATGAATTGAGCTAAGAAATGGCACATGATGGCTATTAAAAGATATAGTGTTGGGGGCTGAGCCCCAGTGGCGTAGTGGTTGTGCGCGGGACTGCAGCCCACTCTGACGGAGGTTCAATTCCAGCAGTGGGACTGGGCCTCCTACTCCCACCGCCGGAGAGCAGTGATGCCCCCCCCTCCCCAAAGAAAATTCAAAAAGATTTAGTGTCGGGACTGAGCCCTGGTGGCGTAGTGGTTGTGCATGGGACTGCGGCCCACTGAATTGGAGGTTCAAATCCAGCAGCAAGGCTGGGCCTCCTACTCCCACCACCAGAGGGCAGTGATGCCTCCAAAACCAAACCAAACAAACAAACAAAAAATTTTAAAAAAGAAAAGAAAGAAAAAGCAAACCATCAAGAGATTAGTATACAAATGGGGGAAAAAAGAAAAGAAATAAAAAGATATAATGTCTGGGGTCTTAAAGGTTTGTAGTCAAATAAGTGGCCAGCTAGCAGGGAAGCAGCAAAGCCTACACAGAAGAAGCACACCATCCTGTGTGATCATGAGGTGTTGAAGGGAAGAGGCACTAGAAGTACAAAAACAAGCAACCAAGTCGGTGTGGAGAGGTGTTGATGTAGTGAAGACCCCAAACCCACCTGTAAGATAACTGGACAGTCCCTCTCAGAGGGGCCACAGAAGGAATGAAAAATCCAGGGTGTGATACAGCACTGATGAACCACATTTAACTACCCGCAAGTTTTTAAAAAATATTTCATCCCCTTACTATTATGGGTTTTGCTTGTTTTACCTCAATTGTCATTTTAGATTTGCATATATTCACTTGTATATAGAAGGTGGGATAAAAAGGGACCTACATATAACCCTCTCCCTAGGGGACAAACAACAGAAGAGAGGGTGAAGGGAGACATTGGACAGTGTATGACATGACAAAATAATAATTTATGAATTATAAAGGATTCGTAAGGGATGGGGGGAGGAAGAGGGGAGAATAAAGTTGATAACAAGGGCTCAAGTAGAAAGAAAATATTTTGAGAATGATGATGGCAACAAATGTACACATGTGCTTGACACAATGATGGATGTATGGCTTGTGATAAGAGTTGTACGAGGGCCCAATAAAATGATTAAAAAAATAAAAGATCGGGCGGAGCCCCAGTGGCGTAATGGTTGTGCGAGGGACTGCGGCCCACTGGGATGGAGGTTCAATTCCAGCAGCGGCTCCATAGGAGCAAAGGCTGGGCCTCCTACGCCCACCACCAGAGGGCAATTGTGGCAGTCATGTGCTTATGTAAATTTTATGATTGAAATGTAGAGGTGGAGTCTAGCCTGTTAATCTGGAGATAGCCATTGAGTAGCCAATGAGGCCTCTACGTGGGCATGGCTTTCTCCTGAGACTTCTGGGAAATCTCGCGACATTTCTCTCATGAAGATGAGAAGCTATCTCCCCAATTGTTGGGAGTTAGTCTCAGAGACGATGAATCAGACAAGACAAGATGGCAGTGTCTGAGAAGCTGGAGGAGCCGGCGGAGAGACCACACAGCTTGGCCCTGATGGAGCCAGACCTCTGAAGCTGGGGCGGCCACATGGAGACCTCTGCCAGCAATGAGTTGCTTCTGCTGTTGATGGACTCTGAGCCCTGGAAGCGAGGAGCCATGTGGAGACCCTTGCCAGTGCCAGGATTCTGCACCTACTGACTTGTGACTTCGTGAGTCAGGAGACTTTATAGACTGATTTCGGGCATATGGGTTAATATCGGACTTATGACTTTGAACTGGACTGGGCTCAATGTCCTGTTCCTCTTGTATATAAACCTTTTCCTTATATCTATATGCGTGTCTATGAAATTTGTTCCTCTAGTCTACCTGGATTAACACAGCAGTGATGCCCAAAAAACAAAAAAAAGATCATTCTGTATATGAAAGTCAAGATAGATAACCCTTCAGAAATGGTAATAGGAGTAATGGTTCCCTGGGGCTATAGGAAGAGGTGGGGAGGAAGGAGGGAATAGTGAGCTGATG